>JAJMIC010000006.1:748557-965553 GCA_030583385.1 Spencermartinsiella ligniputridi | reverse complement strand
CAAGACCCAAAACACTCGACCCTTAGAGCCAATCCTTTTCCCGAAGTTACGGATCTATTTTGCCGACTTCCCTTATCTACATTATTCTATCAACTAGAGGCTGTTCACCTTGGAGACCTGCTGCGGTTATGAGTACGACTTGGCATGAAAACTATTCCTTCCTGTGGATTTTCAAGGATCGTCACAAGCGCACCGGACCAAATAAATATCCCGTATAATGCCGTTTTCATAGTGAACAGAATCTTATTATTATCTGTAATACCGTTGGAGTGCTCTGGTACGTTACGGAAAAAATGGCTGGGGTTTCGTCCCAAGTAAGTTCGACAGTTGTCGATTTTATGTGATTCTTATTTGAAGTCACTCATGTCGAATCCAGAGGTTATGTTTATATTTTAATATTTTCAGTATATACATTAATCGAGTAGTCTTCATAGATAGATACAAGTTTCAGCATATAGAATATTTACACGATACAATATTCCGTTTACTTAGTCGAAAAACTGAGTACCTATATGGGGGAGGGCACACTGAAATGCTTTAGTACTTGTTTGGGGAATGGAATAGAAGCTGCATGCTAAATACCTATATATGTATGTATACATGACATTTAGTTCACACAGGATATGATGGCGATGGAATCTTCATAACTGAACCTATATAATTCATGAGATTGTTGTTACCCCGGTCTGATCATCGACCAACTTTATTTTTGATCCAATTTCATCAACTAAATAGTCAATCTAATTGTGATTAGTCCCGTGCTCCAGGCAAGTCGCGGTGATTTCGTCCTACCATGCCAAGGTCACACTTCTCTGGGTTGTAGATGCATTGGCGAGGTCCCAAAGCTGCAGCCCTCACTCCTTTACGGTTCAGTCGTTCTCTAAAAAACGTCAAACGAGGGTAGAATTCACTAACTCTGTGATATCCACCTTGGTCTCGATTGCCAGACCATAGCAATTCTGCCAGTGCTCCAACTCGGGGCCAGAGTTTTGCGTCCAGTTCATTCTGATCGGTTTGCTCAGACCACAAAGCAGCTTCTGCCCCTAGAATATGTTGTAATTCTTTCTTCGTCATATCTTGGTGAAAATCCAAAGAATAGATTCTCTGCCAAGTCTTGTACGGTGCACACCAGGAACCACCGTCTCCTCGGTAGTTGAAGCTGGTTGCCTTGCCCTCTGGATCTGGATCTTCCTGAGTCATGTACCTAGGATCTCCTGGCATATGCTGTCCAACTCCGCAATCCAGGTATAAGAAATCAAAGGCAGAAATAATAACATCGTAGCCCATGTTTGCCAGCTTTTTAGCGCTAGCGATTCCTCCGTCCCAGGCTTGGAGAACGACATCTTTGGGCAAATCTTTCGCCGTCACTGTATGCCCGAGAACGGCGTCTTCCCACATGACCACTTTTCTGTCCGGGACCGATTTGAAAATAGGCATTGTCTGATTTACATAATACTGACCAATATCTGCATAGCTGTAATTGTGCTCCTCGAGCCATTGCTGCATATTTTGGTTTAAATCGATACACTTTCTCCACATTTCATCGAAACCTGCATGGAAGTAATTATCGGGGAATAGTTCAGAGAGCTCCTTATGGACCTTTGCAATAAGCTCATAAGTTCCAGCATACGTAACGTCAAGTTGAGGACTGACAAAACCAATAGGGGGATCAAAATACGTCAGTTCATCGCAGATAACACTCTTGGGATCTGCGTATTTCCAAGCTAAGCTTGCATGACCGGGCATGTCAATTTCAGGAACCACTCGGACTCCGCGTTGTCGGGCATAAGCAACAACTCTTCTGACGTCGGACGGAGTGTAAAGGTCATGTTCGGAGTAGGCTGCTCTGGCCATTTCAGGTAAAGAGTCTAGTGCTAGGGGCCAGGACTCGGAGTCAACAATGTGCCAGTGGAAAACGTTCATCTTAGACATTGACATGGCGTCAATCTGCTTCAAGATTGCCTCAACAGGGTAGAAATTTCGAGCAGTATCAATTGAAACCGCTCGGTGGCCATATAATGGTTCATCGAGGATGCTAACCCCTTGTTCAATGAGATATTGGTCACTGTTCTTTGGTTTGAGAATGAGCTGCTCCAAGGTCGTGAGAGCATGCAATGCACCGAAAGCCGTTTCTGCTGTAATATGTATAGTATTATCCTGACCACTCAGCCTCAAAGAGTACGACTCGTCTACACCGTACTGAAGATCAGCTTCCAGATCCGAAATGGAAATTTTGATAGAATCAACAGTCGCAACATCTTCTCCGTTGCACTCTGAACTGTTGACTCTGGACAGCAAATGCTCTTCACTTCTCAATTCGAGTGCAGACCAAAAGTTCTCACGATCACCCAAAGTTCTAAGCAATCTCTCAAACGCCGGAAACACTACGTCATCTTTGGGTCCAGCGGAATAGATCAAATCAGGAAGAACGACGATTGGGCATTGGCAGTCCCATTGAATAAATGTTGGAGCTGGCAGAGGATTGGCAATAGGAGATACGCACCCTGCCTGGCCAAATGGATTCAGTTCTGCAAATGATGCAAGTTGTTGGATAAGTTTCATCCCGGAGCTGCTGTTTTTTTCGCAACTGACAGGAATATGCTTAATATATAGCCTGCCCCACGGAAGCTTGGCGGGGCCGGTTCTTAAATGCGGAGATCCGTTTTAATTCCGGGCGATCGCTTTAGTGTAACGTAACTGATAGAGTTTCCCGAAGTGTGAGTAATATCGTTACAATTTATTATTTCCAAGACCCAACCAGAAGGTATGGCTATAGAATCAGGCATACTATCTTCATGGGCTTGCTAAACAGTAACCTTTATCTTTTGCAAGCATAGATAAAGAGCAATCAATCCCGGGGAAGTCAAACAAAAAACTCCGGGTATGTTGCATCGGACGTCATACTAAATTTGTCAAGGAACCTGACGATCTGCTGCAACCTACGGCATCTGCAGAACCGAAAATTAAACGTCGCAAAGAATGATGAGACAGGCAATTGCTTCCTCCGCAGAAACTCTTGTCTGGAGGTTCCTTTAACTGGGAGAAAATGGGATATAGATATGCAGCGGGAACAGTAAGAGCCATGATCACTTCCGTAATATTGTTACATGTCTCAGAAATGGGCAAACAGCGGCTTGCAATTCTATTCTGCTCATCTTCTTCATCTCTCCAGATTCCAAGTGCCAGGAAATTCATTGATAGTTATCGCGACACTCCCCGATAAATTCTGTAACAAGATTCTGGACCAAGCACTACCTGCCACTACTGGCACAAGTTGTCACCATCTTCACGTAGTATTTTAAATATATACAACCGGGAACCATTCAAATTTCAGATAATGGAACTCGCCAAGTAACAATTGTGGACAATCTTTCCGTCCCACACTACGGAATCCGTCTCCAACCCCCCCCTGCTCTTGATCGTCAAGACGAATTACTCAATGTCGCAGGTGCTGTTTTCGACTGTTACAGAACGACTCCGCAAATTTTGATACGAGCCTGATCTGTTCGCTGTTGCAACCTTGAAGCGGGGAAGGTCGGAAACTTTTTATATATTTAAGGTCAATTTCGATTTGAAAATGCTAATCTTTATCAATCAGATCGTCTCACCATGACTACCCAAGAGAACAAAGATCCAACCCAGCTTGTTTCCTATCAGGCAGATGAAATTATTGCAACCAAGTTGGAGGATGTGCTTCCTGTCCACGATAAGTTTTGGATAAGAATCCCGCATCTTCTTAAACTTAATCTTTTACTTATTGTACCAGTAATATGTATTTCGTCCTCTGGCTATGACAACGGTCTGCTGACTGGCTTGTACATGATGCCTCAGTTCCACGAATACTTGGACAACCCTTCTGCTCCTATGATCTCTGTATTGAGTAGCGCTAGCTTGTTTGGCTCAATCCCAGGCTATTTCGTGGCTCAATATCTTTGCGATAAGTTTGGGAGAAAGAAGTCTCTTATTTTTTCCATGATCGGTAGTACTATATTCGTTGTGATTCAAGCAGCCAGTCAGAATTATACGATGTTTCTCGTAAGTCGAATTTTTATTTTCTTTTTCGGTGTTTCCGGAACTCTGGCAGGACCTCTGCTCATTGCTGAATGCTCCTACCCTACACATCGAGGTGCTTTCACAGCGCTCTATAATTCTCTCAATGGAATCGGAGGCGTGGTTGTATCCATAATTTGCTATTGCACTCTTCATTGGAAAGGAAATTCCTCCTGGTCGTGGAGAATGCCAGTCGCATTCCAAGGTGCATTTCTAGTTCTCCAAATTTTGGTCGTTCCTTTTATGCCAGAGTCTCCGCGTTTCCTTGTTTCCAAAGGAAGGTACGAGGAAGCTCGAGCATTTTTCACCAAATTTCACACGGGAAATGATCCCAACAGCGCTGCCCTCGTTGAGTTTGAAATGGCTGAAATTTCAGCTGTGATTGAAAAGGATTCTCAGAATTCTTTTGTCAAATTCAAAGAGCTATTCACTACGAAAGCCAATCGTCACCGTGTTCTTGTTCTCGTTCTGTTAGCTTGGGTAATGCAAATGAGCGGCAATGGTCTTACTGGATATTACTTAACATATGTGCTAGATACTATTGGCATAACGAGCTCTGATCAACAGCTTATCTACAATCTTGGTCTCAACATTTATAGTGTTGTGATCGCCTTGGTATGCTCGTACATTTCTGGCCAAGTTCGGCGACGCAAAGCATTCCTTACAAGTATAAGTTGTATGCTTGTGTCTTTCATTATCTGGACTGTGCTTTCGGCATTGAATGAGGAAAACGATTTCAAAAATACGAGTTATGCAAAGGGTGTTTTGGCTATGATTTTCCTGTATTCATTTTCATATCTTATGGCCCTAGACGGTTTACCGTTTCTCTATGTGTCAGAGGTCATGCCGTTCCACTTTCGTGCTAAGGGCTATGCTATTATTGGATATTCAAATATGATCTTTTCAGTCTATAACAGCTTTGTCAATAACATTGCAATGCAGGCAATTGGCTGGAAATACTATATTCTATTCTGCTGCATTTTAGCACTGGAGTTGGTAGCAGTTTACTTTGTTTTCCCGGAGACCTATGGGTATACTTTGGAGGAGACTGGTGCAGCCTTTGGTGATGCAGAGCTGGTTGTGTCTAGCGCCAAATTTCAGAGCATGGTAGAGGAACATGAGAATGCTTAAAGTATGAGAGATGAATTGTATTTGATAGTTATCTCTAGTAGTTTTGATTCTAGTAAAATTTAAAGAGCTGGGTCGTGTAAAAGAAATCTCAAACGTGATACTAATAGGGTCCAAATCTCACAAATAAGTGTGAATCAAATGAGCCTGAGTGAAAATAACCCAACGGTTATATGCAAAGTGATGTTCTTGCAATGCGTTGCATACGCATGTACGCATTGGTTTTATAGTTTATTTAGAAAGAAAAGCTTAATAGCTTTAGGCTTCGCACGTATTTATATATGAAAAAAAAACAACTTCAACTTATATAACCGCTTTTGCTATTGATAATTTCCTTATTTAATAGGACGTTCCATAAAAAAAAGAGAAGAACTTCAATCTAAACTGCCCGTTTTCTAACCTGTGGTGGTACGTACTGCGTCTGTAGAGCTCGCTTAGCGGCCGCAACAGTAGGAGTACCAGAAAACTCTGAAGTATAGGTGGCACATCCTGTTGCTACTGGAGTGCCGCTCATTCGATCGTTGAGCCAAGAGAACGCAAATGGAGCACCGACGGAAGCCTCTCCCAAATGTGTCTGAACAGGATCTTTCCAATACTGAATAGTAGCTCCAGCTGCGCAATATTCGCTCACTACTTTATCGACAATGGTGTAAGGAACAACCTCGTCTTCTTCACCTTGGTAGATGTACATTGGTACTTCCGGGGCACTCCCTCCCAAAGTGTTTTCTTCAATGGTCTCTTGAACCAGAGGTAAATCGAGAATGCCCTTTCCAATGGTCCAGTAGATGTCGAAGACATCTTCAAATGCAAAGTCCAATAAGTCAGCATCCAAACATTGGTCAGTGACGGAGCTAATTCTGCCACCCAAAATAGGAGTCAAGTATGAGTTCAGCAAGGTACCAACAGCAGGATAAGCACTAGCAATTCCCATAATACCAGCGGGCACAAAGCCAGCATCGATTCCACCATTGACATTAAGTGCAACTGCCGAGATGTTGACCACAAATCCGCCAACTGCTGCACCCACAAAGTGTGAGCCAAGGTCTGGAGCGTAAGAAGGCTGCAATTGAGCAGCCCATCCGGTGGCTAGAGATCCTCCGGAGTATCCCCATAGGGAGACGACGGAGTCTGAATCTAGCCCAGTGATTGAAGTGGATTTGAGAGCAGCCCGGATAGAGTCAAGAGTAGCTTGGCCAGCTTGAATTCCGGCGGTGAAAGAGGAATTGGGTCCCTCGTAATCAGGAACATTAACATACCAACCAGCATTCAGCAATGTCTGGAGAGTTGTGTCTTCACTGGTGACTTGAAGCTCATAAGAAGGAGCACAACCAATCCAAGACGCATCTTCTGCCACTTGATAAGAGATCAACTTATCGGTCTGTGCATTATCTGGAATGATGACAGTGGTAACGGCTGCTTCTGGTTCCCCAAGACTGTTGGTGGTTCGGAACATCAATTGGTAGGCGGCAGTATAATTGCTCAAGTCCACTAAAGGGTAGGATACCAGTCTACTTTGGATAATCTGTCCAGGAGAAAGCGACTGATATCCAGCAGGGGGGGTGTAAAATGGATCACTTGAGGGAATAGGAGGAGACTGGCATTGAGCCAAGCCCAGAAGGCAGAGAATGGAGCTGACAATTGCCATTGATTTCATAGGGGAGAATGGAGATGTTTCTTTGTGAGGAAAAAGGAGATCGAGTTTTGCGTACAATCAGCAGTCATTTTATAGTCAGACTGATATTCCCCTTCGGGCTGTCAATACCCCACAGTCGTACTTACGAAAGCTACAATGCACCCCGCATCAAGGAATCCCGCTAATGCATCTCTACACGGCCTTTAAAGTACTTGAAGGAAGCTGCTGGCAGAACCTGTTTGGTCAACATAGCTTCAATTACGTCGAAAGCAAAGGATCAGTCAGCTCAATCTCAGTCAGCCCACTAGAAGAACGGAGTTTTTTGAAAACCCTGAGCCTGTACTTCGCGAAACACTATTGTTTCCTTTGGTCCTTAATCCTTATTCAGGTACCTGCTCTTCGCAGCCCCCCTGTAACAGGGTCCAAATTATTATGACAGAGAGATGGCCGATCTCGTCGATCTGTCCTCCAAAAAAACTCCGACTATGCTACTGCATGACCCCTCTCACCGTTTTACAAGCATTTCTTTTTCTACATGTTCTCCGCACCGGTTGCAGGATGAGTGACGACCTCGGAGTTTTTTCAGGTCTCCCAACGCCCGCAAAGTCATAAGCGCAGGTGGATCTTTACCGGTCCGGATGTTGAGAAACGGTTGAACTCTAGGCTGTGAAAAAGAGGCTCCTGCAGTTTATATATAGGACTGCAGACTTTATTTCGAAATTCTTCTATCTTGAGTCGAATTCGTAAAGTAGAAACTATGACAGTTGAAGATTTTCCCACCAAGAGCATCGTTGAAAAGCTCACTCTCGAGGAAAAAGCATCTGTATTGACAGGATTAGGTCTTTGGAGGACCAAACCGGTTCCTCAGCACAATATCCCTTCTCTCGTTCTGTCTGATGGACCAAATGGAGTACGGGGGGAAAAGTTATTTGATATGGAACCGAGCGCTTGCTTCCCCTGTGGAACTGCAATGGCCGCGACTTTTGATAATGACCTCTTGTATGAAGCAGGCAAACTAATGGGCAAGGAGGCGAAGGTGAAAGGGGTGAATGTGATTCTGGGTCCTACTGTAAACATACAAAGATCTCCATTGGGTGGCCGAGGATTCGAATCTTTCAGTGAGGATCCAGTTCTAAGTGGGCTCGCTGCCTCTTCGGTCATAAACGGTATCCAGAGTGAGGGTGTAGCGGCAACTATCAAGCATTTCGTTTGTAACGACCAGGAACATGAGCGAAACTCAATGGATGCAGTAGTGAGTCAGCGTGCCCTCAGAGAGGTGTACTTACTTCCTTTCCAAATAGCAGTACGGGACTCTCACCCCAAAGCCGTCATGACCGCTTACAATAAAGTCAATGGAGTTCATGTCAGCCAAGATGACTTCTTGATCAAGGGCGTTTTGAGAGGAGAGTGGAACTGGAAGGGTCTCGTCATGTCCGACTGGGGCGGGGTGTACTCCATGAAAGAGTCTCTTGAAGCTGGCTTGGACTTGGAGATGCCCGGACCAGGAGTTTGGAGAGGAAAGCTGATTACCAACGCTGTATCCAATAGAGAGCTCCCTATTAGAGTACTAAATGAAAGAGTTGAACAGCTTGTGGACTTTGTTCGGGAAGTTCATGCTTCGAGCACAGACGGATCTAATGGCCAGTCTAACAATACCCCAGAGACCGCCGAACTTCTGAGGCAACTTGCTGGAGACTCTATAGTTTTGTTGAAAAATGACTCACAGTGTCTTCCCTTGAACAAGTCAAAGACTACAGCAGTAATTGGACCAAATGCCAAGTACACGGTTTATTGCGGTGGCGGATCAGCTTCTTTGTACTCATACTACGCTGTTAGTCCGTATGATGGAATAAAAAGTAAGACAGTCAGTACTCCAGAGTATACCATTGGTTTGAATACATTCAAATCCTTGCCTCTGCTTGGGCCATTTCTGAGAAACGAGCAGGGTTCAGTTGGAGTTACAGTAAAGTGCTACGATAGACCATTTGGCGAGGCAGATCGTGAGCATCTGGATGAGCAGTCGCTTGGTCAAAGTCAGATTATTTTTGCGGATTATGTTCCTCCAAAGATTAAAAACAAGAGTTTATTTTATGCCGACATTGAGAGTTATTTTACGCCTGAAGAAGGTGGAGTTTATGAGTTTGAAGTTATTGTTATCGGAACTGCGAACTTGTTTGTCGATGAGGAATTGGTAGTAGACAATTCCACAAACCAGGGACCGGGAGAGGCATTTTTTGGCCTGGGAACTCGCCCCGAGACCGGAAGGATTGAACTTAAGAAGGACCAGAAATACAAGATAACAGTGCGATACGGTAGTGCACCGACAAGTAAAATTGTTCCTCTAGAAGCGGCCGCCATGCTGAAAGGCGCTGTACGATTTGGAGCAATCAGGACGGAAGAAAGCATTGAAGTCTCAATAGCCAAGGCGGTCGAAGTTGCCAAGGGCGTAGATCAAGTTATTCTTTCGCTCGGACTTAACGCAGCGTGGGAAACTGAAGGTCATGATAGAAAAACCATGGATCTTCCTCCCGGCACTGACGACCTCATCAAAAGTGTTGTCAAGGCTAATCCTAATACTGTCGTTGTGATACAGTCTGGCACTCCTGTGACCATGCCATGGATAAATGATGTTCCGGCCGTCGTTCAGGCTTGGTATGGGGGCAATGAGACAGGTAATGCAATTGCTGATGTGATTTTTGGAGACTCGAACCCCAGTGGTAAGCTGCCTCTGACCATCCCTAAGCGCCTCGAAGACAATCCTACCTTCTTGAACTTTGGAAGTGAGAATGGTAAAACTTGGTATGCCGAACATGTCTATGTCGGCTATAAGTATTATGAAACTCTTGACCGCTCAGTTTTGTTCCCGTTTGGACATGGATTATCGTATTCGAAGTTCGACTACAGCGGCTGCTCTGTTTCTGTCAATGGACACTTCGTTGAAGTTAATGTTCAAGTGCAAAATGTTGGTAGCCGAGCGGGCAAGGAAACTGTTCAAATTTACATCAGTCAGGAGAATCCAAGCATTCGAAGACCTGCAAAAGAGCTTAAGGGCTACGGTAAGGTGTTTGTAAACCCTGGAGAGACTAAGACAGTCACGGTCAAGATCTTGAAGAAATATGCCACATCTTTCTGGGATGAGGACCGAGACGAATGGGTCGGAGAGAAGGATACTTTCACGATTCACTGTGGAGCTAGTAGTGCTGATATCCGCCTGACCGAGAAATTCAAACTTGAGCAGGAAATTAGATGGAACGGACTATAATGCGCATCACAACTTTGCAGAGCTATATAAAAAATTCATTTAAGACTAATCGACTAACCTGTTAATCATACTGAATCTACTGCATAGAACTACAAGTTTGAATAAATTATACATTTTTATTCGGTTCCCTACTGTTCTGTTCTCTGCTAATCCATTTTGTTGCGGACTCTACCCTTTTTGTGCCTAGATATTTACAGACAATTATATCATTCCCATAAAATATCGTTCCGAAGCATGAATTGCATTTTGATTACCAAACGTTCAAAATATTCAACACATTCTGTGGGCCCGGCAAAGTCACATTTTGCGTGCTAGATTTCGTGTAATGACGAAAAAAGTCTCGGAAAAAGAATGCAGATTTCTTGTAATACCGCTCCTGCGTCTCATAATCGACGTATTGAAGACCAAATCGAGCATGAGTACCAGACATCCATTCTACGTTGTCAATGGCCGACCATGCGATAATTCCAATCAGATTAATGTTATCTTCGTTCACGACCTTCAGTGCTTCATGAAGATATTGATCAAAGTATCGCACTCGTTCTTCATCGTAAATAGCGGCAGCTCTCGACATTTTATTCTCCTGCCAACGTGCCAGCCCAATCTCCATGACCATGAAGGCTGAGGGTTGATATTTTTCATAAAAGTAGTTTATGGCTTGTCGGAAATTCTGAGGAGTGATATGTAACCATTCGGCGCCATCATCGCCCGGACTACCCACGAGCCAGCCTCCTGGAAGCTCAAAAACATTCTCAGCACATGCGGGCCACAATGGGTGAGACGTATCATTGGCACAAGTATAGAATCCACCTTCGGGAGCTCGGACAGGTTGACCAGTATATCCGTCCCAGGCATAAAAGTCGGTTGATTTGAGAATTGAGGACCTTTCTTCACTGCTGAAGCTGGGCAAAAGGTCTTTGAAGAATGATTTCATAACAGGAGAATAATCTCCGTCTATGTAGATTGGGTGACTGAACCAGTCGCCATTCACAGCTAGATTTCGGTCAGAAGCAAGAATATCATCTTCTGAATCAGTCAAAGGCGGTGTGTATTGAATTGAATGTTTAATAGAGATCATTCCCTTTCCGTGAACAGGTTCGATATCTGTTCGATAAATGTCCACTGCGTGTGCATGTGCACGCAAAAGATTATGTCCACAAATAAGTGCTTTTCGAGTTTCTTGCTCTTTAGCTGTCAAAACTCTACCATTGAGTTCTTCAGGTTTGGCGCCTAGTAATCCAGAAAGCTTTGCCGAGGAACCGCAAAACACTTCGGGCTCATTAATCGTCACCCAGTACTTTACCTTGGGAGCCAGAGCCGAAAATACCACACGCGCGTAATGTCCAAAATCTTCGACGATTTTCTCGCCCTGGAACCCACCGTACTCTTTCTGAAGAGCAAAAGGCGTGTCAAAGTGATGAAGTGTGACTATTGGGGTAATCCCGTTGTCCAAAAGATCATCAATAACGTCAATATAGTGCTGAAGCCCGGCTCGGTTGACCATTCCGTTCCCTAGGGGGAAAACTCTTGCCCAGGCTATTGACAAAGAATAATATGGAATTCCCAGCTCCTTGAGACGCAAGGCATCTTGCCGATAGAGGTAATAGTTGTTGTCAGCAATATCAAGAGTTTGATTACCGGCAATCAGGCCCGGGAACTTATGCCCGATGACATCCCAGACTGTGGGTCCTTTACCATCAGCATCGGCTGCTCCTTCAATCTGAGCAGCAGCACCGGCCAGACCCCAAATAAAATTGTCATTTAGTCTGTGACTGGAAGCTAGAGAAGGTTGTGAAGGAGGGGGAATTAGTTGCGAAGCTGGAATGGGAGTTGGTTCCACAACTGAGTGCACAGCAGCAGTCGATACAGAGATTCCAGACCACAGCTCAGCGAGACTCGAGGAGAAAAGCTCAGTATCAGTCTGAACAGGATCAGCTATGGTGAGAGTATAACTGCCCTCAGTAGCGACGGTCAAGTCCGAAAGAGCAGCAGTAGACTCGGCAGAGGCATAAGCCCCCAGTCCCAAGACGGGTACAACTAGAACATTGAGCTTCATCGACTTTACCGTGTTACTATGCGACGAAGTTGATGTGATATCTCTATTCTCTTGTACTAAGAATCGCAAGTCTCGGCCTCGGTAACCAAATCCGCAGTTATTTTTCCAATCAACTTCTAGTTCTATTCTAAGTCCGGCCCACCTTTTCCAAAAAAAAAGACTCCGTAGATCAAAATGATCTTGCTGAAGCACGTTACAACTATATAAGTCCACTCGAAATAACACCGTTAGCGTTACCGGTCTTGTGGCTTCATCCGCTACATTGTTACAACGGATCTGAGTCTATTTCTGTGATGTTGGACATCGGAGGTGCGCGAAAGCTTTAGTGGGGTTGCATTAGGCGCCGGAGTTTTTTAACGCCTTTACCTGAGAATCGGAGATCCCTGCATATTTTTCTGCAAAATTTCTGCCGGTTAGAACACTTGATAACTCATTTAGACGATTTGCACAATACCCCGCACGCAGCCAGCTTGTAAGCTCCCCCGCATGAGATAAATATCA
Organism: Spencermartinsiella ligniputridi; assembly: GCA_030583385.1. NCBI lineage: Eukaryota > Fungi > Ascomycota > Dipodascomycetes > Dipodascales > Trichomonascaceae > Spencermartinsiella > Spencermartinsiella ligniputridi. The sequence goes on along the minus strand of JAJMIC010000006.1, from coordinate 952,923 downwards.
TCTCGTGGTACCATATGTACATATGTATATATATACCGGGGGAGAATAATATTCTTCTCGACGCAGATAACCTTCACTCTCTTTCGGTAACAAATAAATGGCGACAATGACAGAAGAAGAAAAGCATATGGGAATTGAGAAGGAGGAGACTACTTCCGGTACTGATACTACCATTGACCAGGTGCTTCCTGATTATGGGAAACCCTGGTACCGAGTACCACATCTCTTGAGATTGAATCTTTCTCTCATGATGCCTATTCTTTGTGTGACCTCTTCTGGTTACGATCTTGGGTTATTCAATGGACTTTTGATTCTCCCTCAGTTCTTTGAATACTTCGAGGATCCTTCCAGTCCCAAGATCTCGGTTCTTATTTGTGGTCTTATTTTTGGTGCCCTTTTGGGTTACATCCCCGCTCTCTATATTTGTGATCACTGGGGTCGAAAGAAAGCCATTCTCGTCAGTATTGTAGGAGGAACTATAGCTGTTATCCTTCAAACAGCTTCTCAAAACTACGCTATGCTTTTATCATTTCGAATCTTGATCGCTGCGTTTGGAATCTCTTCGACCATTGCTGGACCTTTGTTGGTATCTGAGATTGCTTATCCCTCGCATCGAGGTGTTATTACTGCCGTCTACAACACATTCAATGGTCTCGGTGGTGTATTGGTATCATGTGTTACCTACGGCACTTTCCACTGGAAAAATAACTCTTCGTGGTCTTGGAGAATGCCTATTGCATTCCAGTGTTTGTTCCCCTTGGTCCAATTGACCATCTACTGGTACTGTCCTGAATCTCCTCGATTTTTGGTCAAGGTAGGCCGACTGGAGGAAGCTCGAGCCATGCTGACTAAATGGCATGCCGGTAATGATCTTGAAACCGCTGGAGCTCTTGTTGAGTTCGAGTTTGCTGAAATTTGCCAAGCCATTCAAGGAGAGGAGATTCAGAAGCGATCGAGCTTTGCTGAGTTTTTCAGAACTCGAGCGAATTTCCATCGACTTTGCATCGTGGTCATTCTCTCGTTTACCTTACAGATGAGTGGAAACGGCTTGACTTCTTACTACCTGACCTATGTGCTTAGCAGTATTGGAGTTACTGATCCTTCGACTCAGTTGGTGTACAACATCGCTATTGCAGTTTACTCTCTTGGAGTGTCAGTTATTTGTGGTGTTATTGCCGGAAGACTCCCGCGACGAAGAACTTTTTTGGTTGGCCTTTCCTCCATGCTTATCTGCTTTGTTATCTGGACAGTATTGTCGGCCGTCAATGTGGAGCGAATGTTTTTGGACAAGAGCCTTTCTCGAGGTGTTTTGGCCATGATTTTCTTGGTTGGCACAGCTTATGCTATTGCACTTACTGGTCTCCCCTTCCTGTACTTGACTGAGGTGCTTCCCTTCCATCTCCGAGCAAAGGGAATGGTTGTCTTCAGTTTTGTGGGAGTTTCTTGTTCCGCATACAATGGATTTGTCAATAACATCGCTATTCTCGCTATTGGATGGAAGTACTACATCTTGTTCTGCTGTATTTTGGTGGTGGAGATAGCAGCTGTTTACTTTGTATTCCCGGAAACCTACGGTTATACTTTGGAGGAGACCGCCGTAGTGTTTGGTGATGCTTCGGTAGTACCAGTGGATCACAAGGAGATTGATTAATAGTTAATATTAGTAGTGTTTCTTGACTTTTGTTTTAATTCTAGCTTTTCTGTATAAATTTCTAAATATCTTTAAATTTTTTTTTTTGTTTAGTCCTCTCGTAGTCTTCCTACGAGTACTCTGTTCCGTCTCGGAATCAAGTATCCAATGGACACCCTGCGGGTGTCGATCAACATTCATCTTTGCTTTTAGTTGGTTAATTTATTTTTTTCTCGCTAATACCAATTCGATTAGAATGATCAACCAAAAAAAACTCCGGGACATGCAGGGGCCATCGACCCCACAACGGAGAACGATGTATATAGCGATCATGTGGGTAGCTTTCTCGAGTAGAGGTCAAAATGTCGAAAGTAAAGGCTATAGGACAAGCTTGCGTGTTGTCTGGTGTAACCCAGGTCCTAGGACAAGCGTTGAATGCTTATCTGAGTGGAGTAAGTTACTTTTCTACCAAAACGAATATTGACGGTTTTCTTTGAACTAACCCAAGGATGCCTTCCTAGATGTTTTGGATTTGCAAAAGGTGTTTGGATTTATGATTCTGACTGTATTACTAGCACCTTTCTCAATTACGTGGAATGTACTACTTGACTCAAAGTTTCCTACTAGAGTACCGGCCAAAGGATCCAAAACGTCTTTGTCCATAACAAATGTCATCATCAAGACAGCTCTGTCGGAGTCTATTTTCAGTGCATTTTTAAACTCCAGCGGAGTCGCTGCATTTGCCCTTTTTTCCGGCGTTCCGATCGCTCGAATTGGAGGTGTGGTAAGAACCGTAAGTATTGGAAAAGAATCACGTTCAAGCAAACAAACACACCAACTAACATAGACTGTTCCTGCAATTATGAAAGATTCGGTCAGAGTATGGCCCTTTGCCACTTTCGTCAACTTTGCTGTCATTCCTGCCGAGAGCCGTCATCTCTTTATGAGCGGTATAGGTTTTCTATGGGGTGTCTACCGCTCGCTAGTGATGAATAGAACTGCGTAGTCAGATAGCCTAGAAATAGAGTGCATAGCCAGATAGATAGACAACAAAAAAATCAAGTTTAGAAGTCAAATAAATTTTGTATAGAACATCTGTTCCGCAAATCCGAACTGTCGGAGTTTATTTCCGCGTATTATGCAGGAGAAAAAGTGGAGTAATGGGGTGCTCGTGGTTTCTATAATAAAACCAACCTCCCGTAGTAATGACTATTCCTCCACACTAAATGCAGATCCCGCTATTAAGTTCACTGCTCTCAGTGTTAGGCATTACGGGCCAATTGAATCAACAAACCGTCGACCTTGGATATGTCAAGTATAAGGGGCTGGTTGATGCCGGCTCTCAAATAACAACCTATCATGGAATCAAGTACGCTAAAGCCCCAATTGGCGAACTTCGATGGCAAGCACCCGTTGCCTTAGACGGCTCAATTGGTCGTGAAGTCCCAGTTGTAGATGCCACACATCAGTCTATAGGTTGCGTAATGGAGGAGCCTTATTTTGCGGCAGAAGCAAATCAGGCTTGGACGAGGTCTCGGCCACAAGGTGAAGACTGTTTGAACTTAAATGTACAAACACCTTCAAGCTTACAGAATCGTGAAACTGCAGGATTACCGGTCCTCGTTAATATCCACGGGGGTGGGTATCTTTCAGGAGACAAGGATGTGACAGGGAGTTTTCTAATCCACGAGTCAAATAACTCTATGGTGTACGTTAGCATCAACTATCGATTAGGGCTGTACGGGTTCCTCGGCGGCAGTCAAGTCAAGAACCAAGGAGTCTTGAATGCTGGGCTCTTGGACCAGAGACTCGCTCTAGAGTGGGTCAAAACCCACATCCAGGCATTTGGTGGGGATCCCAATAAAATCACTATCATAGGAGACAGTGCTGGAGGAGGTAGTGTAACATATCAGATCACTGCTTTTGATGGAACTAAGGATGCTCCTTTCACAGCGGCAATTGCGCAGTATCCATGGTGGACACCGGTTTGGAGCGAAAACACCCAAGAGGTTGGCTTTGCACATGTACTAAGTACGGCGAATTGCTCTGACATCAAGTGCTTGCGTGAGCTCGACGAGGACACTCTTAGACAAGTATCTCATCAAGTGCAGCGAACAAATGCGGCTACTCCACAAAGCGGGTATGGTCTCTTCACCTTTTCTCCAGTTATCGACGGAGATTTTGTGAGACAGCGACCGTCGGAATCGTTCAGACTAGGCAAATTTCAAAAAGTTCCTATAATAGTTACAAGATCGTTAAACGAAGGAGCAGGGTTTACGAGTTTACTTTTAATGGATGGCAACCAGACCTCAGCATTGCAAGCTTCTTTGGTCGACTTCAAACAAAAGTTCCCTACTGCTTCCAAGAAGTTTCTGGATGAGTTTCTAGATATTTACAAGCCCACTGACTTTGCCAACATCTTCCAGCATCGACAGACCTGGTTTGGTGACGCATTTGTCAACTGCCCCACTTATGTCATGGCAGATAATGTGCATCCTCATGCTCCTATCTATAAGATGATCTTTTCCACCGGCAGCACTTACCACGGTGCTTCTCAGCCATATATCTTTTCCCCATATACGTATACTAGCGTTTTGGATCAGAAAACTTCCCAGGCCTTGGCAAGCTATTTCAACAGCTTTGTGGCCACCGGAGATCCGAATGCATTGAGCAGCGACGACGAAACTTTGTTCTGGAAAAGGTACCACAATGAAGAAAACGAGTATAATGTTTTGCACATCAAAGTTGCCGAGCATGTTATTGAGAAAGATCCAGATTACAATGCTCGATGCGAGTTCCTGTTGCAGCGGTCGGATGTGGTATCCAACTAGCTTGTACAATATTGATACATTAGAAGTAGATAATTGCCGATAGAAGCGGCTTATCAATTAAGATTTTATAAACTGTTTGATAAATAACTTTCTTCCTGGTTCTGTGCTTTCAGCTATTTAGCAAATCCCATCCTTCTTGCTCAGCATCTTTTCCTCGATGAAGCTCCAGCATTACCATTATGTCCAAAAACTTGCTCAGATATGACTCTGCTCTATTGAGAACATCTTCCCTCTCGCTCATAGCATGTTCAATAAGCGACGACGCCATCATTCTCACCTTTATAATCTTGTTAGATTTGTTATTCATCAGGGTTTTGAATATTAACTCACCAAAGAAAGTCCGTTAGGCTCCATATTGTCAATTGAAAATCGGCCCAGGATGCCAAGAAGGCTGGTACAAATGTCTTGTCTTTCTTGCCATGACCGAAGCTCAATCATGTTTCGCGTACTACCTCCATTACTTGCAAGACGGCCCTTTACTGTATCGTGATATTCCAGTAACACACTTTGTAGCCATAAATGCGTGACAATCAAATTCGATCTCTGGCACGCCAGCTGCTTTCTCCACAGTTGAACATCTGTAGAATACCACTCTTCACTTGCCGATGGAATAGCAGGAATAATTTCTTCCTCGTCTGATTCGCTTTCCCACCGCAACAGCTCCGGTGGGAAGGTATCGGCCAGTCCCTTGATACGCTTTAAAACCTGCGTAGCCCTCATTTCTTCGAGGAAGACTGAGCGTGTAGCGTCATCGTCATCGCGGTATTGCAACCTCTCCAACTCAGTTAAACGAGGAAACTCGAGAGAGAAGTGGAGCCGAACATTTGCGATAAAACCGGCCAGTAAAGAGAGTCTTCCTTTCGGCTGTGGCAAAATCTCGGTTCGAGTAATGAACTCATCATCAACTTCAGCAGGAATAAATGGGGCAGGGTCAGCAATGAGGTCTTCGGCAGAATTGCGCAAACTAAAATCACTACCCTTGTAAGCTAATCTATCCATACTAGACTTGAAATATGCCAGCCATAGACATCTTTTCCGCAGTTCGGTCTCAATGGGATCCAAGTCTTCGTACCCCTCCGGCCATTTGTGAACGTTCATGCATTTTAGAATAGAGACACCTTCTTGGCAACCGATGAAAGCACGAAGATGGTCCCCTTCTATATAGTGGTCGGCAATAGATATTAAAAACATGACACTGAAATGATTCAGCGAGATGGTTGACCTTGAGATCCACGTGGGACTGCACTTTATTGCAAATACAAGCTCATAACATCGCATAAACATTTCCTTGGACGACTTATAAGGTAGACTAGGGTCCATCCGGCGGTAAGATAGAAATTGACGCGGAATGTTACCGAGGACAAATCCACAGATTGAAATGACCAGAGCGAACCAAACTGGATCGTTCTGCTCCCGATGATTTTTGAGATCCTGAACAAAAGTTGGTCGGTGAACGAGAGGAGTGAGTGGGTATAATAAATTAAGGTACGTTTTGATCATGTCATCGAAAACAATTCGAGAACAAAGCAGGTCTGTCGACAGTGGTCGAGGCAAGCTTGGCGCTATAGGTAGAAGCGAGAGGGGACGTTGCTGAACGGGCGAACCCGAAGTTTCTGCCTGAGATATGAATACTTGGGGGCTCATTTCTTGATCACTGGGTTCGGTGGGACTTTGATCATATGGTCGAGCAGTGTCAGTCATTTCAGTACCTGTGCTCTCTTGCATTGCTTCGTCACTGACAATTGTGGATAAACTTTGTTGCAACGGTGAAGAAGAGGTGGGTCCGGTCGACTGTGTATTCGACCCATCATCCCTCTTCATTTTAACGTCCTCTTCATTGGTTTCTCGTCGCCGGTCCTTTTGCCAACGGCGGCTCGGTGCTAAACTTTCTTCGCCATTTACACTCAGTACGTCTCTTAGAATAAGAGTCTTTTTCCCCAGGCCCCTTTTGCCACGGTCCTTATAGACACATTCAGTATTATACCGTACACAACTTTCGCAGCGGTTAGTCTCCACGCTCGACGGGCGACATTTACCTTTACGCTCGCGGCACTTGAGACACGCGACGTACCCAATTTGCCTTTTTTTCGGTTGTGAATCTCTCATTCCATATTCGGTAGTTGCGAAATTTTCATATTATTTGCGGATTCTGAAGATCTCCGCGCGATGAATGCCAATATTGTTTACAGGTTAGTATTTGGTCCAACTTTTCTCGATAGCGGTAAAAAGTTTAAAAAGGTGCCGAACCCCGCAAATTTAGGGTTATCAGAGTCGAGGTTAGGTCAAATATGCATGCACCTGTCAAAACGGTGGTCGATCTGAGAGATAGATATATCATATGTAGAGAAGAATTGTGACAATGGAGGGCACACTTGCAGTAGAGTAAGTAGTTCAGGACTCTGCTCATCAGAAAAAGTTTCCAGTCAATCTACAGTGAATATTGTTGGAGCCGTGCAACTATGTGGACCAAGTAAAAGATGAGCGGCCGTAATATTGCACTGTTTTTTGTTGTAGAAATCTATTTATTACGAAAAATGAGGTCTACGTTGTTGAATGGTCGAAAAGTCAAATGTTGGCCAATCGTTTGTTTCTAATTACGTATGCCTCTAGCCATAAATTGTCTTGCGTTATAGATAGCGCAGGCAAATGTCCCTTGTTCGGTCTTCTATCAGCAGTTACAAAAGTCACCACCGGTCTCGTAGTCTCAGCTTCTCCACGCTTCTTTGCCATTTCGCACATTGATCAGAATGATATGGTCTACCAAAACTCAGTAGCAGGACCGCAAAATTCTTGGCGAAGTTAGTGAGTCGGTGAACAGCTATATTCCACCTATTTAGCATGCACAACAGTGGTGACCCTACATTGCAATCTATCCAGGATAGAGCATCTGACAGAAGGAAATTGATAATCATTAATGAAGAACTAGCCGTCTATACTGCTCTAACTCGAGCTATCAAGGTGCATCCCACGACGTACTCTGAACCAAAACATGGTGTACACCATAGCGGCTCCACCTACGCTGACCATGGTGATCAACACGGGCCATTTAAATAATTTTGGATCACTCAACAACACTGTGGTCGCAAATGCTGCCAGTTGGAAGATTCCCATAAGGCTCTCTTCTACAGCAGTGAACCGTGCTCGTACGTCGACATCAGTGACATATTTAGGAACCATGTTGTTAACGGCAATGTCATAGCCCCATAAGCCTATTCGACTAAGCGGGATAAAAATACACAATATCCAATGCTTATAAGAGGAATCAATGGCGAATGCAACAAATATAGGACAAAGAAATGCAAACTCAGATAATATGGAAACCAGAGCGGTATCAACCAATCCTAGACGTTTGATCAATAACGGTGTAATCTTAGTAGCTGAAAGTTCAAATACGGTAGATACTCCTTTCAAAATTCCAGTGGTTGCCGGAGTGATATCGGGAGAAGATAAAAGAAAGGCAACAGTCTGTGTCCCAAACGAGAGAACTGTAAGATAAAGCATCGATAATGCAAACGTAGGGGCTGCCATTTTTTGGCCCATGAACATTTTCAAGTTCTCAATGTTTACGTTCTTTGCTTCTTTAGAAGACGCTGGTGGCTTGAAAGAAGTCGGAGCTCTCAGCTCAGGGACTAAACTGTAGATCTTGGCAATTGCAAACCACTCAACGTAGTTTGAAATCAGATTCATCACAACGATAAACACAAGTGCCCAGTTTATGCCAACTTGTACCAACAAGGATATAAATGTCGGTCCTACTAACTTGCACACCAAGTCAATGGTCCTCAGTTTTACACTAAGTTCCAAATAGAGGTTTTCATCTCCGTGACAGATTGTCACCACCCAATCTCGGGTCATGGAAATCTTGTTGGCGACTCCACACAGTTTTTCTACACCACCCCCTACAGTGAACATGCACAGCAATCCGAGCTTAAGACCCGGAACCTGCTCAATCACAAGCCCGAAATTGCGGGCTATATAGAAAGCAAGCAGCGTCAAGGAGGGAATAAGGACTGCGTTTCGCTGTATGAAAATCGAATGTCGAATAACCAGCAAACGGTCGGTTTTTGTCACAAAGTCAGCCACATGAGAGGCACAGAGGATGCCAACCAAGCAACAACAAAGCGAGTAAACAGAGGGTGCCAGCAGAGTGTCTGGGAAGAGATCTACTAGGAATAGCGCAAACGCAAATTCAAATACCCGTGCGTTCCAGACATACAGGGCATGGCTCACGTAGAGACGATTCTTGATAAGCTTCCAGGAATCCTCCGTTTGCCAGCTGGCCGCTGGACTTCCAGCTCCTTCCTCATCAATTAGAAACTCATTTTCTATCTGCATTGAACGGTGATTGACGAGAGAGTCGAAATTCAAGAGCCGACGGCCCCTTTAACAGCCTTTCGGTGCCAGTCATGAATGACTAGAACTTGTGTATAATCTAGAGAGTTTTATTGGTCAACGGTTTATGCAATATGCAGGAACAAATAAATGCAATCAGCCTCATATGGATAAAAAGAAGTCAGAATTCTTTTTTTTAAAAATACTTGTCAGAGATAGCAGGATTACTCGACAAACTGCCACCTAGGTAAGCTTAATATAAAAACGTTGAACAATGTGAAACCGGAAGATCCTGGTTGATGGTTTGTATCCGTTGGGTATACCACGTGTATATCAACGTAGTTCTCTAAATGGCAAGAGAAAAGTCGTCTCAAGCAAAACAAAGTTGTTTCAACAACCAATCACGGCTGGGACGCCTAGTTGTCGATTTCTCACAACTGAGAATCATAAAAAGAGAGACATCTAATATGAAGTTGTGATCCGTTCCGCAGGGTTTTCACCGTATCTGCGGAGTCTAGTACAAAGACCGCTCAAGATATCAAAACAATGCTTCAACCCGAGCTTCTCAATCTTCAAACATTTTTTTCGAAAAGGAGTATTCCTTACAAAATATATACATACATCATCATTGTCTAAGAATAAATAATCGTTACGCGCGTTACAGTTTGGCAACAACATCTGCAGTAACCAAGAACGGATACCTTTGGGCAAAGTCGGGATGAAGTTTCCATTGCCAGAAATCGTGGAGACTAACGTCAACAAAATCACACAATTCTTCGCCTGAGCCTGACTCCATGGCTTTTTCAAAATCGCCAAAGGATGTGATCCCTCTATGCGTGCAGAGAACCATTGATTTTAAAAGGTCTTCCGAAGTTTCAGTGAAGCCATAGGACTCGTAATAATATATGAGCCTGTCGCGAACCGACGGCCACATAATGAAATCTATGAGAGGGTTGTATTTACGAGTACTCATCTGAAACTGTGTTAGACGAAATGGTTGCGGGATGTTTTTCAAAGCTTCGGCAGAAGGAAATGCGTGATAATACATGATTTTATGGACCCAGCTGTCGTCCTCCTGAAGCATACAGAATACAGCGAGCCTGGGTTCCAGTTTCTTCAAAATCTCGGCATAGTTTTTTGCGATTTTCATCAGAACTCGAGATTTGCGTTCTTCTGAGAATGTTCCCATGTTCTTATAGCAAGATCGCAAAACGTGACAGTAGAAAGTATAAAATGACAAAAGAGGATGCGGAGGGGACTTGTGGGCAGGTAGTATTGACGAGGAGGAGCTTGGGGGTGGTTGAGTCAGCGGAGCGTATTCAGAGGGAATGGTCAAAGGCTCATGCGAGGGTGGATTCATTAAAAGTGTTGAATGAAAGCGCAAGGCATAGTCGTCTGAGGAACTGGTCAAGAATGGTCCAACAGAGTGCAAAGAGGATAAATTGGCGGCTGGCGGGTCGTCGGCTAGGAAATTTTCAACTGTTTGGGTTGCGATGGAGCGCGATTTGTCGTCGGGATCACCGTCATGCAGTTGAGCAGCATCTGTTGCTTTCTGGAATAGCTCATGAATCTTTTTCATTTTTTTCTCGTCTGGTTCCTCTTGTTCGGCGACCGCAACACTTTCAAAGTAAGATTCCACGGAATGAGGACTGTGTTCGAGTTGCTGCTCAGAATCTTTGTCCATCAGATCAAGTGCTGAGCTAACTGTATGCGATGCGTTTCTTTTACCTTTTGGGACTGCGCTTGAGCGCCGTGAAGACTGAACAGATGGCGATGAGGTTTCCCAGCTCTGAGACATGGATCCAGTCTCTATTAAACTGGAGACCGGCACTTCTCCGTCCGAGAAAAGCATTTCCGTCTTGGTGTCTGATGATAATTTCATCGATCGCGGAGCCGCCTTGGTCTTTTTCCCGTTGATTTGAAGGGTTTCCGACGAGTCCTGGAGAACCTCTTCAATTACAAACGAGATGTTGGACAGCTTTTTCCGCCATCCAATAATGCTATTGGTGAGCTGCTCATTCTGCTCGACCAGGTTCAACACCACCGCAGCGCTCGAGTTCTCGGTTCCTTGGCCCCTAGCGACCGCTTCGAGCGCCTCGATGTTCTTCTCCAGTTCAGCCACCCGAGCGATCTGCCGCTGTCGATACTGTTGCTGACTTCTCTTGTTCTGTTCGCGCTTCCGCTCTTGTTTGATTTCTTCATCCTGCGTCATTGGCCGCTTTTTGCGTTTCCTATCCCCACTCGCTTCGCCAAGCGCCATGTGTTCATTTCGATTCAGGGTGGCAGCTGTCATATTTTCTTTCTTCATCTTTTTGCTCATCAGTTGGTGGCCTCCTTCTCTCCCTTTATTTTGGTGTCGCTCAAAACGCTGTAACAGGTGTATAACTTGCAGTAATATCAAAGAGCTTCCCACCGAAATCAGTTGAAAATTTCAGAATCTGGACTTCGAATGGACCTTTTTAAAGTTTGAACAGAGTGCCCATGATTTTTCCGGGGAAAGCTAATCAATATATATTTAGCTGCACGATGACTCGTTTCTAGCTGAGTAACGAAAAAAATATCGCTTTCCACAGGTTTTCTCTGTCAATATATGGGATCCATTAGTCCTAAAACGATCTACAGGGTCTGCGACAACGAACATCTTACGAGGACGGACCGATTATGTAAAACGAGTGAAAACCAAAAAAGAAAAAATCATGAAGGTCAGAAATTTCAGTGGAGGTTTGCTATGGAATTAACCTCAAACCGGTGGTTAGTTGTTGGTAGCATGAGACTTAACAATCGCGTTTGCTTTCGATCGTCTGCAGAAAAATCATCCAGTCGCCGAAGAACAACGAATATAAGAAGTTCAAATATGGACACGGAGTTTTTATTTTTACTATTATTATTATTATTTTAAAAGGGCACAGCTTCTACATAATGCGTCATCAATTGACAGAACTCTCGCAGTAAAAGAGATGAGCAACCTATAATTCTAGTTTAGTATATTACAATGGATGTCATCCTTTAGTTACATCTGGTTTAATAGTACTACCACGCTAACCGGTCCGGGGACCACCACGTATCGATCCTCGAATTTCTGAGCAGGGTAACACTTAAGTCACCGAGTTTAGCATGGCGATATCCGTTGCCCCGTGACCACCGGCCCGTAGGTAGGTGAATATCTGGCAGATCACAACGGATAGTGTTTGATGCCAGATCTTGTCAACAATAAAAACAGTGGGCAAGGGGCAGCCATCATGGCACGATGGTGCATTAGTGCGTTTCAACAGAATTTTACAAATGATGAGGCAAAGATGGGATTAAGGAATTCCGGCCCGTGAGAGTGTTATAGGATTATATTAATGCACGCAACTACGTAGTATTATTGACCGAAGAGCAAGCGAACGATTCAGGAAGTAGCAGTGAGGACCGGTCGGAAGGACGCCGATTTTATTGAGAATATTTCATTACAACGTAGGAGCTAAAACTGCAGGCTCGGTAATAACCGACTGTGTTTTGAATCATTTCGACATCGCGATAAAAGGGCCAAGTAGATCGGTACACCTCACAATATGTGATCACTCACAAAAGTTCATGACCACTTCACCACGGTGGGGTGATCACGCATTTTAGTTTCCAACTCACCCCTGGTGGGTATAACTCCCCGGCCCCTGGCCAAACTCTAGTGAAAACTTGCCTACAGCCAAGAATTTAGATACGGCTTTAGCCAAGAGCTTTTAAATATGGCTATGCCAAGAACCTGGATACGGTTGTAGCCTAGACCTTGAATATAGAGCTATAGCCTAGACCTTACATAGGGTTATAGCTATAAACTGGTCCTTCAAATTCGCAATTCCTTTTCGAAGTCATTTCAAAAGGCTTTGTGAACTCTTTGAAGCGCTCTTTACCAGCGCTTCTGGGACACTAGTTAAAGCGCTCTTTGCCATGAGGACCTCCGCAATTGTCAGCTCTCTATCTCAGAACAAGCTAGTGTGGATGAATTCCGCCAAGTTCCGGGGAAACGAAGCGGATCAAGCATATAGCCAAGAACTTAGATGCGGCTATAGCCTAGACTTTAATTATGGCTCATAACGTGCCTCTTGAATATGGTGATAACCTGAATATGGTTATAGCTATAATACACCGAATTGTTCGCAACTCCCTTTTGAACCCATTGCCCAAGGCTCCTCGAACAGTATCTGAAAAACGCTCCTTACCAACGCTTCTTGAACACTAGTTAGAGGGCTGTTTGCGACAACCTCCGCGTTATCAGCTCTCCATCTCAAATTAACATAATGTGGTTGAATTTCGCCAGACTCAGCGATCAGGGGCCATTGGCTAACCCCGCGGCTGTAGAGGTCAAGTTCAGGTGAAAGGAAGCAATCAGGCTTGGCCCATAGCCAAGAGCTTAATTCTCGCTCTTCTTGCCTTTAAATATCGCTATACTCTAACTTGATTTCCAAAGAATTTCGCAATACCCCCCGCCTTGCCCTTTCGAAGTCATTCTCAAACGAGGCGCTATCTACCATGAAGACCTCCGCAATTGTCAGCTATCCTCCCCAAAACAACGTAGTGTCGTGGAAATACGAGGAGAACTTGGAGATCCGAGCCATTGGTCCCACAGAATTGCTGGTACGCATGACAGCTGCTGGTATTTGCCATACAGATCTCAGTGTTGCTTTGCACACGCCCGAGGGCAGTACGCCCAGGGTTTTGGGCCACGAAGGAGCCGGTGAAGTTGTGAAGATTGGCTCTGAAGTGAATGATTTCGCCGTGGGTAACTTTGTGCTTTTGTCCTACCGATTCTGTGCACAATGTACTGCTTGTACTGCCAGCCATCCTGCCCATTGTGAGACTTTTATGGTGGACAATATATATTCGGAACAGAATGTTTACACTAATCACAAGGGGAAAACTGTTAATGGTCTATTTTTTGGACAGTCGTCATTTTCCCAGTACAGCATTGTTGCAAGAACTTCAGCCGTCAATGTTTCGGATTTAGTTGAATCTGCATCGGACTTGAAGCTATTGGGCCCATTGGGGTGCGCAATTCAATCTGGAGCCGGTTCTTTGATCAACTACGGGCGAGTTGAAAAGGGAGACTCGGTCCTCGTTTTCGGAGCAGGTAGTGTAGGACTTGCTGGTGTCATGGCTGCTAAAGTCAAAGGCTGTAATCCAATCATAGCTGTGGACATTGTGGAGAGCAGGCTGAAGATTGCGAAAGAACTGGGTGCCACCCACACTTTGAATTTCGACAAATTGGGTGACGGCCTACAAGATAAAATTTTCGAGCTTACCGGTGGAAAGGGGGCAACAATTGTTTTGGAGTGTTCAGGTCAGATTCCGGCTCTTGAAAAGGCTCTCAATTGTGCTCAGGTACGAGGTCGTGTGGTTATTATTGGAGTTGACTTGACGGCTCAATTGAATTTGACGCCTGCGCTTTTCGTTACCAGAGGTGTAGAGCTTATTGGCTGCTTAGAAGGGGACTCCGTTGCCCATAATTTTGTTCCCGAACTTGTTTCTTGGAACAAGGACGGCAACCTGCCAATGGAGAAGATTGTGAAGTTTTATCCTCCCAAAGACTTTCAAATGGCTCTAGACGACATGAAAAGTGGAAGGGTTGTCAAGCCAATCTTGCTGTGGGAGAATGATGATCATTTGTAGATACACATTTTTCCTTGACTGTCGGTGTTCCCCTCTATGTGGTTGGAGACTCAACCTATCAAAGGATTTCAATGTGGTAATTAGAGAACAGACTAGGAAACTTTAGGAAACTTTTAACTGTACGACCTCTCCTGAACTGTCAAACCTGCAGAGAGCGATAAAGTAGATTTGTTCTGAACCAATCAAATTTGCTGCAATGGCCACTTTGAAATAAAAGCTCATTAATGTCCGTCCAAACACCTGCTCGGGCTCGAATTGGTTATTGGTTGATGCTCAGGGGGATCCCGCACATACGCAGGGATCGACTGCCGATCGCTGCAATAAAAGCTTATTCGAAAAACGGCTGTTTTAGACGAAACCTAAAAGAATATATTATGAGTGTGTTCCCGCAGATTCTGGTCTTTCAAAAGCTGCTTATCTTCAATCTTTCACAATGGTCAAACTCAATTCAATCGTTTACACCGTGATAGTAGCTATCTACCCCGTGTATGCGGTGGTAAATAACGCGACGGCTCCATTCCAGCATCGTGTTGCCTTTGCCGGGCCCGACGGAATGGCCGTCAGTTGGAACACAAATACCAATCTGGCTAATCCACAAGTCCAGTACGGCACCACACCGTCTGAGTTGAGCTCTTCTGCTACCGGTATCTCTTCTACTTATGACAATTCTACCACCTGGGACAACCATGTGGTTCTTCAAGGTTTGGAATACAGTACCACCTACTACTATGCTGTTTCGAATACAGCAGACGAGTCTGGTATATACTCCTTCACTACCCAGCCTGAGGTCGGCTCCAATAAGGAGTTTGTCTTTGCAATGGCCAATGACCTCGGCGTCATGGGACCACTGGGTCTCTCTGATGTTGCAGGTAATGGAGAAGGCGGAGTTCTTGCTCCTGGAGAGATAAACACTATCCAGGCATTGCAAAGTGCCAAAGATCAATTTGACTTTTTGTGGCACGTCGGTGACATTGCCTATGCGGACTACTGGTTGAAGGAGGAGAACCAGCTGTATCTTCCCAACTCTACTATCGCCGACGGATACAAAGTTTACAACACCATCTTGAATGCATTTTACAATGAGATGTCCGTGATTTCCGCATATAAGCCGTATATGTTGGGTCCTGGTAACCACGATAGTGACTGCGTCGACGGGAAGACCTCCGCTTCAGCCTGGGACCAAAGTTTCTCATCGACTATCTGTGTTCCCGGCCAGCAAAACTTTACTGGGTTTCTGAATCACTGGAGAATGCCTGGTCCTGAGTCTGGCGGTTATGAAAACATGTGGTACTCGTTTGACTATGGAAACGTCCACTTTGTGCAAATCAATACCGAGACCAACCTTGGAGAAGGCATTGTTGGACCTGAAGAGAAAGGTGGTTCT
The DNA here is from genome assembly GCA_030583385.1 of Spencermartinsiella ligniputridi. Taxonomy (NCBI): domain Eukaryota; kingdom Fungi; phylum Ascomycota; class Dipodascomycetes; order Dipodascales; family Trichomonascaceae; genus Spencermartinsiella; species Spencermartinsiella ligniputridi. The sequence goes on along the minus strand of JAJMIC010000006.1, from coordinate 937,100 downwards.
CAAGATGCCAACTCTGGTCCCTTTGGTCCTGAAGACTCTCAAATTGAATGGTTAAAGAATGATTTGGGCTCTGTTAACCGAACATTAACCCCCTGGGTCATTGTTGGAGGTCACAGACCTTGGTATCAATCCTCTGAGGACGGTTGTCCTAATTGCCAGGAAGCTTTTGAGCAAATTCTTATTGACAACGAAGTCGACATTGTTGTTCACGGTCATGTTCACACCTATCAACGAAGCGTTCCTGTTGCCAACAATGTCACTGATCCTAACGGTCTTAATAACCCTTCTGCTCCTTGGTATATTGTCAACGGAGCTGCTGGTCATTATGATGGTCTTGACCCTATTTATTATCCCTTGGAGGACTATACTGCTTATGCTTTCAACACGACTTATGGATGGTCTCGTTTCACCGTCCACAACTGCACACACATCACTCAGGAGTTTGTAGCCTCCAACAATGGCTCTGTTCTCGACTCTGCCGTTCTGTTCAAAGCCCATCAGGGAACCTGTGGAAGTGCTGCAAGCAATAGTTCTACTGCTGTAAGTACTACTACTGCTCTATCTACTGTCAGTGCTGTGTCATCAAACAGCTACACTGCTGTTGTTTCTGCCTCCACTGGAGTGACGTTTTTGAATAGCAGCACTATTATCGGCTCCGGCTCAGGCTCTGCCCCAGTTGGCTCTGGCTCTGCCACCGTCGCCTCTAGCTCTGTCATCACTCAGGTGAGCACTGGACCTCAGGTCACTGTGCCTGCAGCAGTCGTCAGCGTGACTGAAACCGCAGTGGTCACCGAGACTTGTGCTTGCAATGCGACTCAAACCAATCAGACTACTGCCGGCGTTGCTACTGCCCAGCCCACTGAAGCCAATGCTGCGATGACTTTACGAAGTAGTATGGCTGCTCTAGCAGCGGTTCTCCTATCAGTACTTTTATTCTAAAAGGATAAGTCCTTACTTTAATATAGTTTTTTGTTCAAATTAGACAAATTTTACCTTTATACGGTCTAACTATGACAAATGTAGTTGACCGTTAAAACTCACTAACCATAATGTACTTGTCGATCTTGACTCTAGCCGTATGTCGCGAACCAGCAATCGGTTGCCGATCATCGCCCTACGCCCACCGTGCAGAACGCTGATCTTTACCCTGCCCACACTAAATCAGCCGTATGGCGCTTCCCCTTACCTGGGAATGGCTTTATTAATACCCCAATTAATAATACTCCATATAGGTCGTTTTTATAAAAACCGGCTTCTCTAGGATTTAATAAGTAATTGGTATATCCAGCTGTTTTCGTCCTTTACAGGGACTTCAAGTACTCTACTTTGATCCGGCGACAAAAAAAACCTCATCAGACTTGCATAGACAGTTGGCACGGTAGCTGCGAATATAGGGATTTTATATACAAAGGCTTTCAGAACGAGATCCGTATCGAATTCACTTTTACACCATGAGACCTTCGCGTTTTGTAACAGCATGCGAATCATGTCGACGTCTTAAGCGGAAATGTGACTACATGCGCACTGAGAATGGGCCTTGTTCAAACTGTACCATGAGAGGTATTGGCCATTTGTGCGTGGTTAAGAACCCTGACCTGTCTTCCAATAGCAATAATAATAATACACAACAGGGACGGCGGCTTGATGGGACAGCCACGAGCGGGGGTCCACCACTCAAACAGAGGCGGACGGGAGGAAGTGAATATGAACAGATTGTGGCCATTTCGTTGAATACTCCTCAGGGGCGAAACACGTCCAATGGGAACTCGCCCAGTGACGTTTCTACACCCAAATTCCAGACTGAGAAGTTTCATCTGAATTCGGTTAAGAATTCGCCGACAACGTCTTCATCGTCATCCGCGTCGTCTGCAACCTCAGTCACTTCGCTTACTCCTCCCACGCCGTCAGTAGACCAGAATTACCAGTTGCATCGATCGCAGTCGTTGGGACGCAACCAGACTACTGCACCCTCTACGGTTCGTGAAGCAGTGAGTGCCATGACTCCAAAGTTTCTGACGCACTGTGTGCTGAAATTCACACGAGAAGAGGAATGGGCTTATTTCCTTGAAACGGAACCCATGCACGACGCTATCTATGATATGAAGAACGACGTTACTAATGTTGATCCCGCTGCAATGGGTTTGGTATTTATTCTTGCCGCGGTAATGGTGTTACGACGAGGTGTTAAAGTGTCTGGGCAATTTCGATATATTCGCGATCGAGAAGAGCTTGCTCGCGAACTGGAATCGTTACACTTGCAGTGGAGTCAGCGACCTGGAGCTAGTGGTTCCTTGAATCTTGCCAGGTCTTGTATAGTCCGAGCCTATTTTTATCTTATGATTAATAAGTATGAAATGGCTTGGAAGTCATTGTACGAAGGTATTTCGTCATACAATTCACTGGCTATTCCGCAGGATAAAGTGAAAAAGGAGCCCTATGAACTCGTGTATATTGCACTATGCAGTCTGGAGGCTGGATTATGTGCTCTAGTCAATCGAGCTAGTGTGTTGGGAGACTCGGATAAGCTGATCCCATCGGTTGATTCACCAGTGGCACAAAGAAGATGGAACGTGCAGAAATTCTGCAAGCGTACCCATGTTTTCCTTCATAAGGATTATACTGAAGAGCTCTACAGTGAGCAGGATAAGTTGGAGCGAGAAATGGCTGATTACATCACCGTTTTGGACGCGACTGAGGGTTCGTCAAGTGCTTACGGCCAGGTTACCCTATTAGTGTGCCTTTTGAAACTGAAGACGCATCTTTTGCTGTACGTTAATAAGGCTGCTCCAAATGGCGGCAATGATACATTAAAGGCGAAAGAGATTGGGTTTATCGCGTACTATGGTAAGCGACTGGCCGGTTATCTTGATGTTATGAGAAATACCACATATCGGCCACTGTTAGGTTCTGCCCCTCATTTCGCGATGTACTCTTTTCAGGGCATCGCTTGTCTGTGGGTTCTGGCCCCGATGTTTGAAAACTCGCCAATTGGAGATGAACTGATCGACGCAAAAGCTACCTGTGGAACAGTGCTTGAGGCTTTGCGACCAGATATTTTAATTTGCAAGCGAACATGCATGGTATTTCAAGGGTTGAGCCTTCTTTCGAGTGCGGATACCGAAGCAGCTACAGCAGGTAGCGGTGACTCTGTCAAGATCTCGATCCCCAATCCAGTCAGCCCTCCAGCTGATGTAGTCGCCGACGGTTATTTAGACGTTACCAAAAGTCATAACAGTGGTAATGCTAGCAGCGGTGTTCCGAACCAGTTTTCTGGGTCAGGAGCCCCTCTTTCTGTTACCCCTCCCCTTTCGGAAAGCGGCGAGGCTACACCAGTCACCAACAACAACAGCAGCAGCAATTATCATCATCATCATTGGTTGAATTACGAGCCTACAGTTGATGATTACGTACTATGGCAGCAGCTCGGAGAGGTTTCGGATTTTGATTTGTCGTTACCAGTACTGGATACGGTTGGAGATGATTTATTTCTGTTGAAATGATGATATTTATTATGTAGATATGAATTTGAAATGTGATAAAATATGAGGCTTTGGTGTGGTGTAGGGGGATGCGGGGTTTGGCCGAGACGAGTTGTCAATGCTTGGCTCTTTTTATTTCATGTTAGTTTACTATTGTAACTTTAATTTGCGCTAGTCCAGAGCTGTCAATCTGTCGCATTGAAATATTTTTTTTCTCGGGGAGTGCCGATCTGTGTATTTAAACATTTCCACTAGTACTAGTTGGGACACAATATGCAAGGATCGGCCAGGACCTCCCGTCGGTTCACGTCGCTCTGTCGGGAAAAAAGGCCGAGTTACTGGTCTGAGCATGAAACATGGCAGTCGGTCCGGCTATGAGGGGAATTCTACTGACAGTGGTCGGCAAATCCATCATTTTTGATTTTATTTTCATTTTTAACTCTGGTCGTTATCTCCACTATGTGAGTGTAAAAAATCGTGCCTCCTTCCATTGCTATTACTGTGAGTGGCTCAATGGCGATTTACTGGCTGAGTGTTATCTGTCGTACACCAAAATAAAAAATAAAAAAATTTATCCTCTTGGGCTATTTTTCCAGAGATCAACGGCCTAGCAACGCTTAGCGAACTCTTTTTCGGTGTCACGGCAGAATAAATATTAAACCCATTGCATACGGCAGCCAAACGCCATGCACCGCGATATGCCAACCGAAAAATCACGAAGATTATTGATCTTCCTAATTTCCCCACGTGCCCCTCAAATGCGTGACAACTAGCGGTTATCCAGGGAAACAGCACGAGGTTATGGTGCTCTATTTCAAATGTGGGTCAGTTCCTAAGCGGAGTGGTGTCTGTATTTGGAAATTGGTACTACCTGCATCTGCAGCGAACCGCACATGGAAGTAGAAATCTCAGGCAGGAGGAACGACCTAGGAACCACCCACAGCAAGGATAGTCAAAACGTGTAACTCAGGCCTTTGATATACGGGGAACTTCTCGCCAATGCACGGCCCTCTATATAAATTGGGGGCAATTCTCCCTAGGAAGTGGAAGTTCCATAGTTTGAAACACTTGAAAAATGGGTGTCTTGGAAATTCAACAGGTAAGTTTTAGACATGAAAATTGGAGCTGGAATTATTTCAGACGGTGGGCATTTGATCTGACGGTTTAGGATTCAGTTGCCGGACCTTTGCCGAAAATGCGGGGAAATGGTTGTGGTCCAAAATGAAAAATATGTATTTTTTCTTCACAGCTAACAAGACGACCGACCAGGTCGACCAAGTCGCTGATAATGAACTGTATGATACCGAAAAACGAAAGGAAGACCTGGCTGCTGCCAGAGGCAAGAGGAAGAACCTCTCTGCCATCATCACTATTATCTGTGCTGGTTTCGCTCTTATCTCTGACGGTTACCAAAATAATCTGATGACTTCTGGCAATTTGATTTTCAAGGCTGAATATCCCAAGGAGTATACATCTGCTGTCTCCACTCGTGTCTCTAACGCTCTCCTGGTTGGTGAGATTATCGGTCAAATAGTCATCGGTTTGACCTGTGATTACATGGGCCGAAAATGGGCTATCGTCGCTACTACTGGTATGATTGTGCTGGGAGGAATCCTGGCTACTGCTGCTCACGGTACCACCGTTGAAGGAATGTTCTGGTTCTTGGTTGTTGCAAGAGGTATTATCGGTTTTGGAACAGGAGGTGAATATCCTGCCAGTTCCACATCCGCGTCCGAAGCTGCGAATGAAACTGTCAAAAAAAGAGGTTTGGTGTTCGTCATGGTGACCAACTTGCCTCTGTCCTTTGGCGGTCCATTTTCGCTCATCGTTTTCTTGATTGTCTGGAATGCTGCTGGAGGCAAAGCCCATCTCAGTACCATCTGGCGAGTCTGTTTCGGTATCGGATGTATCTGGCCCCTCTCTGTTTTTTACTTCCGATTGAAGATGGCCACCACTGAACTTTACAAAAAGGGAGCCATGAAGAGCAGAGTACCTTACAAGTTGGTCCTTAAGTACTACTGGCCCCGACTTATTGGAACCTGTGGAGCCTGGTTTTTCTATGATTTCGTTACTTTCCCGAACGGTATCTTTTCTGGTACCATTATTGCATCCGTTGCTCCTACTGCCAGTATTGAGCGAGTTGTTGAGTGGACTTTGTTGCTCGGTTGCATTGCCTTGCCCGGTGTCTTTGGAGGAGCTTTCGTCTGTGACAAGATTGGTCGACGTAACACTATGATGATTGGATTCTCTGGGTATTTGGTGTTTGGTTTGATCATTGGATGCTCGTACGAGAAGATCTCTACTATCGTGCCCTTGTTCGTTGTCTTCTACGGTCTGATGCAGTCTTCTGGTAACTTTGGACCCGGCAACATGCTTGGTCTTATTTCTAGTGAATCATACGCCACCGGTGTTCGAGGTACCTGCTACGGTATTTCAGCTGCTGTTGGAAAAGCCGGTGCTGCTATCGGCACACAGGCTTTCACTCCTATTCAGATTCATCTTGGAAAGCGATGGACTTTCATTATTGCCGCCATCGTTGGTGTGTGCGGTGTCTTGATCACCTACTTCTTTGTCCCCAATCTCACCGAAGACGATTTGGCTAATCAGGATATCAAGTTTTACAATTACTTGAGAGAGAATGGATGGGACGGCCATATTGGAGATCCCAGTTCCGAGACTCCTGATGTTAGAAGCGAATCAGACGAATTGAAGAATTAAGTAGCTACTTTAAATTGTTGTTAATTAAGTTTGTGTTTTGACATTATATAACAGCTGGCAGAGTCGTAGCAAGGACACTAAAATTTTCTAACTCGAAGTTTGAGTCGAATGCATCGGTGATTATTGCCAAGCTGAGAATGGTGGACATATTGGAGTTAGATTCAAATATATAAAGTTGTACAAGCGAAGCTCGTTCCTATCACATCCAGAGAAGACACTCACTAAATATGTCGCCAATTAAGCTTGCTATAAGTATGGTCGTTGAGATTCGATCATGGCTGTCTGAGTAGTAAGCAGGCCAGCTCGTTAGTCTGTTTTAAAATATCTCAATGCCTCAGATTGTCCAGTGAATCACTCTATAACGGAACTGAGACCCGCTCGATAACATATCTCATCGAAGTATGAAGGAGTTGCCATTCCAATGTCAATGTCAAGTATCAAGCGAACTTCAAGAGAGATTTTTGAAATTCAGCTCATTACAGCTTCAATTGTTGAACAGACTATATCTTACTATATATTTTCTAAAGAATTAAAGCAGGGGTACCGAATCTATGCCATAAATATACGCCCGTCATGCGGCATACGCTAGACCTTGTCGTACGTTTGATCAATCACCAATACAAGATGCCGTAGCGACCACGAGCTGATCAGATGTCCTTTTCATGAGCACCATCCATTTCAGCCGCGCACGCCGCATGCGGCTGGAAGCATGAACATCATGGTTCAAAGCTATTTTCATGCAAGTTCAGGGCGTCTGGTGTAGTTGGTTATCACATCCGCTTAGCATGCGGAAGGTCCCCGGTTCAATTCCGGTGTCGTCCATTTTTTTTTAAGATTCTGGGCCAACGTCTGTCATTTCTAGCAATATTTTCGACGGTATGAATTTTTTGGACTAAATTGATTGCCCTTTCCCTCAGATATCCCTCTTTTCAACTCTTTGCCCTGCTCTGATGTTCGAGTTGAAGTTGGAGTTTCTCAATCTGGCGAAATCCCTAGAGCCACACAGCTCTACCGGGACAAAGAAAACTCTATTAAATTACTCCATGCAAAAGTCATGCGGTAACTAAAAAGAAAACCGGAACCGATCAAAGTTAATCATTTCGGATGTTGCTCGCGATTGAGTATTATCACTAGCGACGCAGCCAAAGTTTAACATGAAGGGCTTGAGTTTATGACATCAGCCCATAGGCGTCTGATACATGAAACACAAGGCAGACCTGCAGAATATCGTACGATATGCCACGAGGATGAAATTGTGGAGACGAAACTTTGATGGGTTGTCGCAGGTGCCGAAATGCACAGTCCAGGGACGATCATGCAGGTACCATGCAACACAGATATATTGGTAGTCAGAGTGGGTCTGTTTTTTTTGTGATACACTCTTCTATTCGCTAGTCAATAGCATTAGCGATCGATTGAAGACTTGCTAAACCGTCGGCGCTTGAAGAATAATAGTTTCTCAAAACGAAAAACCTGCCAGATAAAACTCTATGTCGAACGATCCTGAGAAAAGCAGATTCGCAAAAAAACACAAAACTGGAAGGGATAGCTAATTTCGTTTGAGCTCGAGGGCTGAGCCTGGGACGGCAATAGAGTTTGTCTATTGTTTTTTTTTTTTTCGTTAGGTCCCCGAGCCCTGTTCACGTTTTTTTTCCATTGCGTTTGTTCTCATGTCGTATATATATTTATACATCTCCATGCAACTCTTTCATAAAGCTACCTGGAAGGAGCGGAAAGAATTCACATCTGACAATCGTGAAGTAACTCATATCATATTATTCTACTGTATAACAATGTCTGGTCATGGAAGAACGAAGAAATCCAGTCTGACTCAACAGCAGAAAAATAAAAAGAGGCAAAGAGCCACGGCTGCACAGTTGGCGGTGTTGAAACGAGAATTTTTAATAAATCCTACACCAAATGCAAAGGCTCGAGAAGAAATTGGAGAGCGAATTGATATGACTGAACGGTCGGTTCAAATCTGGTTTCAGAATAAGCGAGCAAAGGCAAAACTCTATGCAAAAAAACAAGGAGTTTATCCTGATCATGACAGTTTATTTGGTCGGCCGAGCAGCCAGTCGGAATACAATAGAGGCTATCTTAGTAACCACGCCGGTAAAATATCGCCATTCAACAGTCGCGAATTAGATACCAGTGTCGCATCCCCGGACCAGAATTACGTATTTGCAAAATCTGGAGTGGGCTTTATACCCCAACTGCCCCGAATTGTGTTTCCTTGTATCAGTGTGAGCATTGGAAACTGGCAATGGGTTAGTTCGAGCGCAGACAATAATGATCTTCTTGTGTACTATAGTCCCCCAGAGTCCACGATGACGTATGAACTGGGCACGGCGGGGAAGAGATTCAGGATTAATATCCATGCTAAAGCTATCAGCAAGATTCATTTGAACACGGACGAAAACAGCCATTCAATGGGACATATGATTGTACAATTAAGTGGAGGCCCGAGTTTTGCAGTTCAACAGGGAGATACTTGGATGGACTATGGAGACTTTTCAGACGGCAAGCGTATCTCAAAGGCAAATGTGCACATCATCACTGGGCCATATATATCACTACAGTCACATCTATTTGATCTGTACTCGTTTCAGCCGTCCAAAGTGTCGTCACAGCTGGTCACACCGCCCGGTTCTGCGACAATTGCCTTTACCGGGGACACGATGTCTCGGTCAGATCTTTTCCAGCCGTCCAATGGACATGAGGGCATCATCAACAAGCCGTCATCTGCTCAAGAGCTGTGGTTTGACCATGACTTGCCAGAGAGAAATCAGACCCAGTCGACACCAGCCATACTAATTAAAAGCAACGATGCGATGATGGATCCGTCTTATTTATTTGAGTCGCTATCCGACAACAACGATGAACTCATCAGCCCAATGTGGGACAATGAACTGTTGACAGACCTGCGCCGAAACAGTCAGCTGGGGGCTATAAACAATATGAATGCGCTGAGCGAGATGAATGCCAATCTGGCCAGAGACATTAATGGGCCCCCGCCTACGATCTCTCCTCGGGCCATTGACTTGAAAAAGGCGGCTGGCGGCCAAAACGCCAGTCAGACGCCAGATATATTTATGCCAAAGTCCACCATGCCGTTGAGCACCTTGTTCAATAACTATATATGGGAAGAGTAGTGTTTGTATAAAAGGATATTTAGACCAGTACACTGTAGTACTATTAATGCACGTCAACCCCCCCACCTACACCTACACATAATTAACGGCTTTGTGAGCGCGCACCATTTGAACTTCAGCGCCATGATACGTTTTCTGAACTGGATCTTTCTAAGTTCTCTGGCCATTGGTGCTTTGGCCAATGAGGTGGCCATCGTAAGTCTAATACCGTTTGCAGTGTGATTGAATGCTAACAAGTCTGAGAAAAAATTGGAACGCCAAGAATGCGCCGGTATATACTCCAAACAAGACTGGGGTGGGCCAAAGGATACGTACATTGATGTTGTGTTGTCGATAAATGAAGGAGCCAGTGATGACGGATGGATTGCGCTGGTCATCTACGAGTACAGGAATGTTGAGATGCTTGGCCGTACCGTAACCAGCGACGGCAACAAGAGATATATCTGCGACGATTCGGCGATAGCTGCTGGGCTGTGCAACAGCGACCAACTGGGAACTTTTATTGTAGACGAAGGGAGCGGGAAAGAGTATGCTCCGATACACACTCAGAAAATCAGTCTGACGAACCCCGAGGCTGTGCAGTATCCTGTACAGAAAAGCGGGTATTACTGCGTTTCCACGTATCCGAGTTCCAGCGGCGTCAAGTACCAGGGAGCGGTCGTGTATCAGAATGCGTATGGAGAGTTAGCAGCCAGTCAGATTCCGAAACTGCCGTTCTTCGGCGGTGCAGCACTGGCTTACTTCCTGGTCTTGTTGCTGTGGATGTTTTTGTACATCCAGCACCGAGCTGATATATTACCGGTTCAGAACTACATCACGGTTATTTGTGGCTTTTTGGTGGTGGAGATGATCATCATTTGGGGCTATTATGAGTTTGTCAACCGACATGGATCCACTGTCGGCTCGACAGTTTACCTTATCGCTGTCAGCGTACTCAACTCGATGCGAAACGCCTATACCTTTTTCTTGCTGCTGATAGTGTGTCTCGGGTATGGCGTTGTTAAGCCCACGCTGGGCAGCATGATGTGGAAATGTCAAGCTCTGGGAGGTGCTCATTTTTTGTTTGCCATTTTGTATACAATTGCTTCATACACGGTCTCACCTGACAATGCAGGACCTCTTGTGCTGTTGCTGATTCTCCCATTGAGTTTGACAATGACCGTGTTCTACGTGTGGATCTTGTCGTCATTGACAAACACGATAAAGTATCTTGAGGAGCGTAAGCAGGCGGTGAAGGCCAACATGTACAAGAACTTGTGGAGAATTCTGCTGGGATCGATTATGGTGATTTTCGCATTTTTCTTTATCAACTCTCTGCTGTTTGCACAGGAGTCTACTCTCGAATTTATCACCAACCACTGGAAATCTCGGTGGTTCATGCTCGATGGGTGGTTGAACGTCGTTTACTTTGTCGATTTCTGTCTCATTGCGTTCATCTGGCGACCCACCGCTAACAATCGACGGTTCGCCATGTCTTCTCAGTTGGCTCAAGATGAAAACGAAGCACAAGAGTTTGAGATTGGTTCGCTACGAGAGTCTCTAGAGGAGGACGATGACGAGACAACGGTTCGACCAGACGAGATTCCGGCTTTTAGTCCTCCGGGCTACAGCGAAGAAAGTGACCTAGAGGAGACCGAGCGGGATGTCAAGAGTAGTCAGCCAAAGAGTCAATCATCAGCGGGGCCTTCTGCTCATCCTAATGATGCAGAAACCATGTTTGCTGTTGGTGATGACGACGACGAAGAAGATGGAAACAAGTATGATCGATGGGATGATGATGAAGAGATATTATCAGATGACGAAGATGATGTGGACGACGAGTCGAGAGGATTAAGAAAGAAGCCTACGAAGTAGTATGAAGTAGTACAAAGTAGAATATTATAGAATATGTATAATAACATGATTATTAAAAGCTGGATACAAAGTGTATTGTAGTTCATTTACTATCTTTAAGGAATTCATATCCATTCCACTGTTCTATCGCACCACCAACACGATGACAGTGGTGGAGGGCGGGTAACTTGGACCTTTAACCTCGATCTGAACATTTCAACCTGAAATATTGGAATCCAGAGAATAAAATGGCAGTCCTCAAATCGTTGGACTCATTTATAGAGAGATCATGCTCTTTACTAGAAGCTAGACCTACAACTGTATGTATTTTCCAGTCAGAGCCCTGTAGTATCGAAATTTCTAACCAGACAAAGATCTCCACCACATACAGCCATCGGAAAGCCGGCGAAGCTGAAACCGCGGGCGCCGCCAGCAAACCAGCAATCGCTATAATAAAAACATATGATCCTATATCAGGAACTTGTTTCAAGGTCAAGGTGTATCGTTCAAATGAATTGTCCCGAATATGGTCCGCTCTGGGCCCAAGAGGAGTATCTATAACCAAGCAAAAGCCAAATTCAGCTGTGGACTCTATAAAGCATCAAAGGGGTGTAGCTAGTATAATGAGTAGTGTTGAATTTGCTGCGCCAGTAGTCGAAGGTGATCACTCCGGTACTGCCACTCCTACGAAAGCCACCGCTGGCCCTTCAGCTCAGGTGCCAGCTGCTCAGGCTCCTGCTGGGCCCAAAAAAAAAAAGGGAAAGAAGAAGTGAACGAGTATATAAATGTAACTGTAATGTATTATTTACGGTGTCATTGAAAAAAGTGTGAACTGTGGCCCTGAATAAGTCTGAAGGTAGGCGTGAGCACTACTGCGTGTTCCAGACACCTATGAACACTACTGCATAATCCAGACACCTGAACATATGTACACTACTAAATAACACCAATCCTTTAAATCAAGTCACTACTACTTGACCTCTCCATAAATAAAAATGCTATCCATAAATATCTAATGTACATATCACTCGTCCTCCTCTTCCAAGTTACTCACCGACTCTGTATCAGATGTGTAACTAGGAGGTGGGGAATGAGCAGAGGCATGCTGAAGCAGACGATCACCTTCTCCACTGTCTTCATTCGGTTCATTGTGGTCTGGTGCTCGTGCTTCCGGTCCCTGTTGCCGAGAACTACTGGTAGGTAGACTGGTCAGATTGATGCCATCGCGGTTGGGAGAGTCATCAATCTCTGAGACATTACTCTGCGAACGAGTAGCATGCTCAAACGGCGGAGGCAATGTACTATGACTTGGCTGAGCAACGGTGCTATGTGCCACGGCAGCTTCTAATAAAACAGAGTCCCTCTCGGCTCCGTACGGAGGTGGTGGAGCCAGAGATCCATGAGCAGGAGCCAATCCCCACTTTTTAACATTAGCCTCAATAAAAACAAACCCGGCCCTGCCAAAATTCACAACTACAGTACAAGGGCCATTTGCACCAATCGTGGGGAACAGATTTAATTTCATTCCATGCAAAGCGTCGTCCAGTTTATGTCCATTGCGAGTGAAAAACACTGTACCTGACCGTGGACGGTATCCAACGCCCACCACGTCACCTTGCTGCAGTGATGGGCCAAAGTTGGGTGCGGTGAAAGGTTGGTTGATACGCTTGACACCGCTCGAGTCGTATGCCACAGAGTACCGATGAAAGCCCGGCAATCTGAACGTCGGATAAGGTTTCGTAGCCACACCAATGGCCACTGTCGTCCCGGCAGGCTTGTCGTAAATCTTTGCCTCCCAATAGTACACTTCGTTCTGCTTAGGAATAGGCAAGTTCGTCTGTACGCACCCGACGCCATCAAAAAACTCAATCTCAGTGCGATCTTCCACCAGACAGTTTACATTATCTATATCGACTTCAAACTCCCATGCTGACACTCCCTTTTCTTGGATAGTCATATACTGAGACAAGCTGATGTCGCTATTATAGGAGTTGGGAGGGTTATTTTCAATAAAAGCTCTGGCCTCGAAATACGACTGCCGCGACCTCTCATCCATGTGCTCCAGAGCTTCTTGCTCTTGTTCTAAGTATGCTCCATCGTCATCATATGCCCCTGGTTCGTCTCCAGTAAGTCGGATCCCTCCCGAGCTCGTGATACTCCATAACACGGCGATAAGGAGAGCCAAAAGCAGCACTCCTAACCCTGAGAGTAATCCGAAGAGCAGCGGAACGTTGATGGAATCGTCATCTACAAAAATGACTGTGTCCGTCATCCTTAACGTGTGCGTGTGTATTTGCGTGTGTGTGTTCCTCTAGACGTCCTTTTCTTGCGATCCGGTTCGTTCTGTAACTCCTGGTGGGGCTTCAAAGAAAGCCGCTCTCTCAAGGCTGTGTATTTCAAGGTGCCACCGGTTGCACACGGGTTTTCGTGTAGTTTTGAAAGTTTTTTTTGGACCAGCTTTTAGCAGATCCTCTCTGGATTGTAAATATGCAACAAAATCTAATATGATTACAACAAGTTCCTGTTCATATGATTCCGATAATAGCATTCAAGCGATGATTAATATTGATGCAACAAACAGAGGTAATAACCATGGGGAACAATCAATAAAGTGCGGGACGACAGGGTAAGCTGTTGTGGGTAGGGGCATATATCTAGATGTGGGGCAGGAAGAGAGAGGAGATCTAAGGTTTGCCAAGAACGTATGAGGAGAAGAGATTTATGAAATAAGTTTTTGAAACTACTGTACCCATTTGATTAATGGAAGTAAAAATAAAAGTTGAAAGAACCGTAGACTACCCAAGAAGAAGTGTAATGGCAACAACCTTCTATGCAAGCCACATGCAGACAGATGCAGACATAATGTGCAGCTGCCGATCATATGTATTGTCTGCATCAGCATATGCAAGATAACGCCGTTGTTATCGGAAATACAGAATCGAGTGTAACAGTTGTATGAGACTTTACAGCTGTATGGAACTTTATCGTCGCATATACAGTCAAATGGGTTAGGAACTCGGCCATGGTAAGCTGGCCTCTGTTCCTCCCTCATAGTGAACGTCCCAGATCCGTTAAACTTTATGGGTACACGACTATGCCACTAAACAAAAAAAAATTTGGAGTAAATTCAAAAAGTATATAGAGTAACCGAGCATGTGCACGTTACTGTATCTATTGATCAATATGTTCTATCGGTCACTCTTCTCAATACATGTATATTTTACACTCTACTGAATTTCAAAGTTTACACTCTCAACCGCGGATTGGCATTGCAAAAGACATTGCTTGGATCAACCCGCTTTTTCAACGCAAGCAGCCTCTTGTGCTCAGGAAACCAGCTGCTCTGCTCTTCAACTGTCTTCATATCAGTCATGTTCGAGTAGTTCCAAGAATGGTATCCGTCATGTTTTCCATATGCTTCCCAGGATTGCGCTACCCACTGCTCACATGCAGCTCCGTCCTCCTCCTTGTCTGATCTAGTAGAGATCAAAAATATGACATGTTTATCGTTAAACCCATACGAACAATGTGGTCGGGGTCGGACACCCTTGCCGTGAATAGACTGCATAAAGATAGAGCCTGGGATCCCAGGAAGGTTTTTGAGTTGAGTGAGAGTTGTAGAGACCGCTTTACTGTCCAGTTCAGACACGCAGGCTGACCGTTGAATGGCAACCACCCCCTGAATTGGGACAGGCAGTTTGGTGATGAACTCTAGTTGGGTCATCTGTGTTACTGCATCCACTACAACTCGGTCCTTTCGAATCACCTGTCGCAGTTGCTCTAGATATTTGTTTCCCTCGTCCAAATCACCCATCCAGGTAAATGCAAAGATCAAAAGTTTAAAAGGGAACTTGGGGTTTGGAACGTTAATCAAAACAGTACCATAATACTCATCAGGGAAACACCCAGGTTGAGCAATAAATTTCGTATAGTCGGTGAGCACATCTTCTGCATTTTCCATGGAGATCATAATAGGACCTGCCAGGATTCGAGGGTCTGCCAGAGGGGTCAGCGAGATTGTCATTTCAGTAATAACTCCAAAATTTCCTGCTGCTCCTCGAATACCCCACAGAAGCTCATCATCAGCCTGCGCAGCTTGGCCGTCAGCTTTAACCACTCTGCAGCCTAGAATATGATCAACACCCATGCCAATGGTGCTGGAAGCGGGTCCATATCCACCTCCAGTGGCCCAGCCAACGTACCCGACCTCTGGGCTGAATGCGGTGTTGATGGTGAATCCCTGAGGTTCCAGAAACCGGAGAATGTTTCCCTGGATAGCTCCTCCTCCAATGGTCAATGTTTTGTTTTCGGCATTGAGCACCAACGAGTCCAGCTCTCTCAGGTCAATAACCACAGTGCCATGAACCGAAGACTTGCCCCAGTAGTCATGTCCTCCGGATCGCACAGTGAGCTCCAGCTTGTTTTGGGCACAGAACTTCACAATCGTGGAAACTTGATCTTCGTTCTCAGGACGGACTATAGCGAGCGGGAGCCCACTGGGATCTTGAGCATGGACTTTACTCAGATCCTTGAAAGTCTCAGTAGAAGGAGTGTAGATCTTGAGTTCCGGCGAATCCTGATGCAGCTGCACAAGCCGTGGAGCTTCACTTTTCAAAGCAACAGTATCAGTGGCAGTGGTCACTTTTTCAGTGCGGAATTGTTCAGAGGCGGCTGTCATTTGTAATTGGTGTGTAAAATCTTGAAAAAAGACATCGACACCTCGCAATTAACCTCTCTTTATATAATTTCGGGGTTATCCAAAATTCCCCAGAAGCGGCGTTAGCAGATATCCCCTTCACGGCGAAAGTTCATCCGTTGGCGAGTTCCTCCGTGCCAAGATCAGCTTACGAGAAATTGTTGGATTGACCATTTAATCTTCCATCAGCGCTTGTTGTGGTTTGTTATAATCACTTTTGCACACAAATGTTTCGGTTTAACTTTCATTTTATCGGTACGGTTCAACGTTTGTCCGGGGCACCGTACCTGCATTGTGCGTGATGATCATTTTACATTAGCCCCGCGGGAACAAGAGCAATGAAAGATACACTCAGGATATTGAGCCATCAGAAAAAAATAGATACTGGACAAAATTCGTATCTACAAAGTAGCATTGGACCCGTAATCAAACCAAAAAAAATGTGTTTCCATAAAGGAAACTTATGGCCAAAAATATGCCTCCTAGCGGAATTGAACCGCTGACCTTTGCATAGCCTATCCCAGAGTACAAGTGCAACGCTCTACCCCTAAGCTAAAGAGGCAAATTTTCACGAAAAAACGGCTGTGATCGTGGTAGACAGGCGAATTAAAAAAATTAAAATTTTTGGCTAGAACCAATGAATTGGAGCGAATTTCGAGATTCAATTGTTTTATTCGTTAATCACAGGTGTTAAGTTCAATTAAAACAAAATTCAGCACTAATCACTATCGGTATTGGCCTGATGTATTTAGTTGGTGGTGACGGAGGCCCGAAATGAGGCCATTATATGTCAATTCTATTTCTAGGGTGTCATATGGTGATGTGGTTGATTTTAATCGTATTATTGAATTTAATGTATAGGACTTTGATTTGACTATTGTTGATTGACAGATTGATGTATGGGAACTCCACATCAAAGTGTGTTGGTTCGGCATCGCTTCAGGGATCAGCATGCCTAAAATGCGAGTCACAAGTTAGTACATAAGCCGATCCAGTGTGACAGAGACCACATACGTTTCATTTCGCGTAAAATTTGCTATGGACTCAGAGATTCTGAATATTGCCGATCCCTGCACTCCCATAAGATAAAGGTACATATACCGTTAAACATGACTCCCTGATGAGATCTATCAGTGGTTTTTGTATCTGTACCTCTTTCCATGACCCGTTCTTTGGTCTTTTAAGTGCGATGAGTATGTTTACAGTTATTCCTTTTAGCATACTTCGAGAAAACTCGAAAGCTCGATGACATACACATATGTTCCTTGATTAACTCCCATATGTACAAGTCGGTTGTATAAAAATCTATAGTTCCAAGTATATAAGTATCACTAACCATGTATCTGACCATCTCAATATTATGAAAACGCGTCCTACCATATATATTCCATATATTTCCCCATTCCAGTGTCCAATTCGTCATAAATCATCTCAACTTCCCTCGTCCACGATCAGCCGCATAATAATAAGCCCATCGCGATCATCGTGACGTCTTCACTTTGATGAAACTCAATGAAAACTAAAATCAGACTAGATGATTTGACTAAAGACAACATTTCTGCACTTCGTAGAATCAATTCCGTCGTCCTACAAACTACCTACTCTGAATCTTGGTATAAACAGTCGCTTGACGTAGGCCAATTAGCAAAACTAGCATTCTATAATGACACACCTGTAGGCGCGATTCGATGTGCTCTAGAGGTACGCGGCTCCCTGCCTATAAGAATATACATCATGACACTGGCTGTGCTAGCACCATATAGGGGCCATAGTATAGGCAGTAGTCTTCTTGATCACATAGTTCAACAGGCTGGGAATCTGTTTGTTCACGAGATCTATGTTCACGTGTGGACGGAGAACCAAGAGGGAATCGAATGGTACAGCAAAAGAGGGTTTGAGAAGAAAGGGTTAGTGGAGAATTACTATCAGAAAATGTCGCCTCCGAATGATGCCTGGATCATGTCGTTGGTTATTTGATCTCATTGATCACTTTGTACTTTTACTATTTATTATTATGATGCAAGACGTATATATGTAGCTAAATAAATATGGCATGCTGTTGAACGAAACCGGTAAACCAGTTCGATAAACACAGATAGTGATACACTACTGCCGTTTTCTAGACTTGCTTCGAGTGCTAGAAGGCGCGTCGGACCAGTCATACTTTGCAGCTTGTCGTCGAGGTCTAGACCGTGGCAGTTCTTCATCAGAATCAGATTTGTTATTAATCGATCCAGTCCGTCGAAGTGAGCGCTTTGCACTATTGATAACTGGAGTCACTAGCTCTTTCCTGATAGAGGACTTACTCCTTGCTCGCGTAGGAACAGTAGCAGACTTCTGCACCTCAGACTTCCTCCGTCCTCGTGTAACTTTAGCCTTGGGTTTCTTGTTGTTCTTTTCTGCATCTTCATCTTCTTCTTCTACGTTTTCACCATCTACAAAGCTCCACATTCTCTTCAACTCTCCTCGGCAGATACACATCACAAAACTGACTCCGATGACAGACGGACACAGATACAACAAAGCAGGCTGGCCAGCCCCAGTCACCATCATGGCCACTATAGCCCCTGTCAAACCCAACACGTAGGAGATCATGCCTGCAGTGAAGAAAGGAGTCGGGATTCTCCTAACAAGGTGGAAAGGTAGCTCCTGGTTTAGATCATAGAAGTTCCAAACATCGTAACGAAGAAGAAATGATACAAACATCGAAGGCACCGCAATATCGCCAAGCCCGAGCAGCGCGGTAGCCCTAAACTTCTGACTACCCATGGTATTTGCGCTAGGTGGTCGTGGCAGCTCCAGTTTGATAGGAGCATCAATATTGACGGCCACCGTCATCATGACATCAGTATAAAATACAAAGTAGATGTCGTAAATGAACAACCCAGTCAAAGCAATCAGCGCGGTTTTGTAGGTACTAAACTTCAAAAGACGGCCACCGTTGATAACCATGCAAATGGCCATGACATTGCCAAATAACCAACTGGGGACGTTGACATTGAGATAAATCAGCCCAGCGGCCACAGCAATACCAAACAGGTCGGCCAACGAGAAATTGACATTGACCAACTGCTGATCCACGTCGACTGAGATTTCCTCCAGAGCTTCGATCTCAGATCGAACGCCCGGCTGTTTGCAAGTCCAGTCTCGGAACAGAGCCAGCTGCCAGTGTGGAAGCACGGGCCGACCCGGCAAACCCCGACTGAGAGCGGTCAAGGCCATAGATACAGTCGCCATAACTGATGTCACAGCACTACAATTAAACATCATTCGGAACGCCTTTTTCACAGTTTCGGGATTCAATTTGAACGCATAGTAAACACCCAACAAAGCTGTCCCTGCAATGAATGGCGTCAGCACTGCTTCCTTTTCCTGAATTCGTTCGCTCGACATGGAGGTATGAAGATCGCTTGGATGATACAAAGGCGAGTCTTTGTCAGGATCCTTTGCGTTTGCCGGTTTTTCAACCGTAGCTCTGGAACACCAATACACGGAAATCGTCGCCAGTCCAATCATTATTGCTTGCATCACGATCATTGGATCAATGGGAGATAGTTCCCACAGGCGTTCAGCGTACTCCCATATGGTAAAGTCAACAAACGTCTGAATATTTTCCATTTTGTAGTGGATGTAGTTGAGGTTCAAACGCGTAAAGTTGTCGTGACGAGTCAAAATGTAAATTGGGATGGGGCATATGCATGGAATTGTGAGGTTATGCACAGAACGCGTATATTTTATATTGAATGGTGAATATAATTTATTAGGAATCACAGTATATACGACTTATGACAGAATTATTTTTAGATAGTAAACTTCAGACGACATTTTACAAACTTTCTTCACGTATACCTCACGTATACCTCCTTCACTTATACCTCCTCAAATTTTACTTTTCATCCTCATCCTCGTCATCTTCAACCTCTGTATCAGTATCTATATCACTCAAATCTTCTTCCTCTTCATCTGAACTGTCTTCATCATTCGACTTCTTCACTGCCTGGCCCCGTAGTTGAGACATGGCTCCCGCTATCGAATCTTCTTCAGGATCAGAGATGTCATATTCGTCATCTTTTACTTCAATAGCAGGCGGGTTTTCGACGCTCATTTTCACACTGTCAACTAAATCACAACCAAAGTAGCCCGAAGAATACAGACCCACCTTGAACTGGAATTGACCATTGAACTGGGGTGTGGGTGTGGTCAGTTGTATTTTGTATGTTCCAATCACCACTTTAGAACCATCTGCCAGTTCCTGCTCAGAAAGGCTCAGGTTGCTCAAGTCTGCTTTGGACAGCTTGGAAGGACCGTCGACTACTTTATTGTCACGTTCCGAAATAATAAATCCATACCAATCTGGTCGATAGGAGCCCGGGTAGTAAGGTGCGTACACTTGGGGAATGACTGGCGCATCCTCATTGGTAGACAAAGGCTCTTTGAGTACACGAATATCTTCGTCTTCGGCAACATTCCTCAATCTCGAAGGATCAATAGCGGGAACTTTGACTCCATAAGGGAGGATAATGTACTTGACTACCAGATGCGCTTGTGACATGGGAGGCACCACTTCTTCACCGGGCACTTTGAAATACGCGTCGAGAACATGCATAGTGGGGATCACTTTTTTCCTATATTGCTGAGCTTCAGGACTCAACGTTTTGGCAGCAGTTTTCACTTCTGACAACTGAACTCCTGGCAACTGAAGAAGATCACCGTAGGTTTGGCTCTGAATGGGAACAGCCTGGATAATGCATCGCTGGATTTCAATGATTCTCTGACACAATCCAGCGTCCTTGAACGATGATGCAATGTCCAAGAGGCCCTCTAGAAGTTTGACGGTCTTGGAGATGACCAGAAGCTTTTCCTGTTCATTAGAAACGACCTGTCGGTTCAAATGACTCTCAATCAACCCTCTTATGTCTTTGGGGCTCAACTTCGGTAATAGCAGCTTGTACTCTTCGGCCTCACTCAGCATAGCCAGGATCTTGTCGTAATTAACAAAATGGGCCTGTTCCTTGGCACATCTTTCAAAAAATAACGCCGCCGTCACTTGATGAATACCGGTTTTAGTGTAAACTCGAGCCCCACTCCACCAACTACCCACTACCCAGGGCAAGACGACTCCCACCAACAGAGCGTATCCTACCATAATGACGGGAGATCCCTTTCCTTCGACCAAAAACTTGGGAAGAGCAATCCCGTGAGACTGCTGTTGTGGGCCATCGGGATGGCCGTACTTGAGATAGTTTTCACGAACCTCGTCATCAGTCAGCGCTTTGTACGCCTTGGTGATCTCTACAAACTGGCTCTCCAGCAGTTCTCGGGTCGAATTGCCCACATCTCTGATCTTATCGGGGTGAAATTTCAGCGACAGCTTTCTATACGTCGACTTTATGTCTCTTTCAGTCGACGAATAGTTGACACCAAGAATTTCATAAGGATCAAACACTTTGACATCCGACGGCAGCGAGTTCTGATCCAGGATGATTTGAATCAGAAAGGCGATAAACGCCCAGCCGATCAACAGCAACAGATTGGTTCGAGTAAATATCGACGACCGTTTCTGTTTTGACTTGAACTTCTTTATGTCACTGGCATTCTCCGTCGAGAACAACCCGGCCGTGGTCACCCTATCTTGGGGGTCTTTGCCTAGGCCATTCTTGATGGTAATGATGGTGGCCGGGACCACTACGACTCCGACCAGCGTCAGGGCAAAGTACGGCCACACCTCGGACTTTTCATCGTACGAATACCGCGAATCACTCATCTCTATAAAATCGCGGTGTGTGTGGAGAAAACCACCAGAGATTATGCGCTGGCTTTCCAAATGAAGAAGCGCGGGTTAGGGAGTTTGCCGCAACCCTAGATCACCACTTTCTTTCACAAAACAAAAAAAAAAAAAACAGACAAACCGAAATCTACACCGATCCCAAAAAACACGCTACACACAGTCCTACGGCTCAGACTTGTACATAATTTCTGCCGTGAAAAAAACTATTTTCCATCATGGATCGACGGCCGGATACGACAAAAGTAGAAATTCGAGGATGGGAAGGAGGCTCTAAAGATGATCTGATAGGATTCATTCTCCGGAAAACCCATTTCAAATTGCAAAATGTATATATTTCGGGTCCAGTGCTGTATGCGAATGTTGGATCGTATGAGGCTGCAGCGCTGCTTAAATGGTCTGGAGTGAAGTTTGCCGGGCAATCTCTGCGAATCACGTTGGCAGAGGGAGCAGCAGCTGTACCGGGGACTGCACCACAAGTCGGAAGCACAATTGAAACACTACAAACTTTTTTGAGCAGTAGATACAATGCTGGCCTTAATATGCTGGACCTACAAAACATGCGTGGAGATCAATTTTTAGTGTCCAAGGGACTCTTCGCTACCGCCAGTACCAGCAGTAAGATGTTCCCGGCGCTGATGAAAATTGCGTCGGATAAAATTCCCGGCGTTCTCAGCGTAAATCTTGCGGAAAACAATCTCCAGGATATAAGTGGTGTGACCACTCTTTCACAGACGTATCCTAATCTACAGAACTTGAGTCTGGCCAACAATAGCATTGCCAAAATTCGAAATCTCGAGCTATGGAGACACAAGTTCAAGAATCTGAGGGAACTGATTTTGTCAGGCAACCCGATCACTCGAGAACCTACTTATAAGGATGACATTTCAAAACTTTTCCCCCGACTCGTTGTTTTAGACGGGGTGGTTATTAGAGATGAGAGTCAGTTGGATACACTTAAACTCCCTGCTCCTATAAAACAATCCTTCTTTGAGAACCCCGATGTCCAATCGGTGGCTGGTAACTTTGTGACAAACTATTTCGATCTTTTCGATAGGGACAGAACACAATTACTTCCTCTCTACGACGACATGTCGACATTTTCGCTTTCTGTGGACGGGGTGGCTCCTCGAATCTTCAACCCTGCTGGTGGATCTCAGAGTTGGAGTCCATATCTCCCTGTTTCAAGAAACCTCACGAAAACTGGCCATACTGCCAAACACAATCGACTGACCATTGGCCCGCAGAACATTGCCACTACATTTCAAAAGATTCCTCATACTAAGCACGACCTGTCTCCGACCAAATTCGCAATTGAGGTTTGGCGAACTAGTGGAGTAAGAGTGGCTGGTGATACAGGAATCATAATTAACATTCATGGAGAGTTCCAGGAAGCTCAAAGCTCCATGAAGCGAAGTTTCGACCGAGTATTTATTTTATTGACTGCACCTACGGGAAATATAATAGTCACCAGCGATATGTTGACAGTGAGGGGATATGCTGGCAGTGATGCTTGGACGGTCGTGACAGCAAACGTTCCAGCTTCCACTGGAGTAACGCCTGCAGTGACGCCCGGAATCACACCTGCTGGCACTCCTCCTATTCAAAATCCTCCTGTTCAGCCTGGTGGCACCATGCCTGCAGCTCCGGGTATCCCTGCTGAACTACAAGGACTGTCTCCAGATCAGATAGCCAGTGTTCAAAAGCTGATGAGTGAGACCCGGCTGAATGCCCAGTACGCTCGCATGTGTTTGGAACAAGCCATGTTCGATCTAAACCAGGCACTAGCCCTTTTCCAGCAATCGCAAGCTCAATTACCGCCCAATGCATTTCAGTAGTACATAAAAAATATAGATCATAATAGACGGGTGATGGGCAATAGACCGTCAACCCAGCATCTAAGTTGATGAGCCGTGAAATAAATAAAAGTAGAACATGGGATGCACAGGTTGCATTTGTCCACTAATGGTAAGATACCTATCACCCCAGACTATGCTTACCTACAGCCACTTGAGCTTGTAAGTACTCGACAGACTTGGAGGCATCCTTATATGTTATCGACTTATTGAGAACTCCGCCCAAGTTTCGGCTCGTACGAAATAGCACATTCTCCAGCTCTGCATTTTTCAATGACAGCTCCAAATTGGTCTTTCGCTGTTCATGAAGCTTATCCAGATAGTCTCTATGTACTTGAATAATCTCCTTTGATCTCTGTTCTACAAAGTCTCGCAGTGGATCAAGACAATTCTGGAGAGCTAAAGAAGACATTTTCAACAACTTTGCTGACGCTTCGTTACGTATCTTTTGATTTTCTACCTGTCGAGCCAATTGCTGGTTCTCTTCTTCAATATCTGCTTCACTTATACGGTGATGTGCGTTTTCGGGACTGTCAATTTGTGGACCATGTTCTGGTTCCAGAATGAGATTGTCAGCAAATAAACACATGAGATCTGTTTCTGTCTCGTTGCTGTCGACCATTTTAGTCAGGTCATCCAGCAGGTTGGATAGCATCTTCAAGTCTTGATCTTGAGACAGCGAAACCGGGCCGAGTCCTGACCACAGGGCAGCATTGCTTTGACGAAGATTACTCATTACTCAAGCTTACAAGTACATAGAGATATATTACTATATGAGAAACGGTTTGAAAACAATTGTTGTTGGTATTGTACGCAATTAATTGTCATATATGTAAACGATCAAGGAATCGCGTCGCATAGAGATCAACAGGTTAATGTATTAGTCATAAATTATGTATAAGTTACCCTCCTAACATGATTTCATACAATTTGGTGTAAGCGATGATATGAGAAGTTATTATGTTAGATTCAAGAGGCATTAAACAGAAGAATTTTAGAGAAAGCACATTCTTATCTCAATGTCTTTGTCAGCTGTGGAGTTTCAGAGAGTTTACACATAGAAAGTACTTTTGAGATTGCTGCTTTCCTTTGAATGAGGAGATGACATCTAAACCTGAATCTATCAACATATCTCCAACGAGTTCAAAGCCGTTCCATTGTCAAGCTTCTTAAATGTGGCATGTCTTATCATTCACAACGTTTTTTATTATAATTGCAGGCCCAAATCGTGCAAGGCATGGTCAGTCCATGAGCCGCATTTGAAAGCCGCTCATCAATAATAAGATTGTTCGCTTATCATTAAGTAAGGTTTTCAATAGCGGGATCCGATATCAATTGATGCCTTGACTGAAGTATAATGCTACGTTTTTACCATTTCCCTTTCAGAATTGCTTTCTTTTTTATTATATTTGTACATTTCCAACACCTGGGGCCCGTTTGTCTCTGGCTGTTATCTACCACCACTTTCAAAAGAGCCTCGTTGACATCCAAACAAGGTTAACCGGCCGATACACCATTAGAGCTGTAACCTAGTAGCGCCTTGAAACTTAAAACAGCAAACCTTTTAGGCTAAGCGTTGATGCAGCCAGAAATTCCTCAAGACATGCATTGAGCAGACTGAGAAAAATGTTCAACTATAAATCTATTTTAATAATACTACCGTACATGATTTTGCATCGAGATATATCTTTCTACACATGATCGATAGGACGGCACATGCTCTCACGATCCCGATTTCTTCAGACTGAATGGCTTATAGTTGTTCGGAAGACGGATGCTCTGAACATCCAAACCCCTGACCATCATATTGTACTATACCTATTTAGGTATGAGATCTACCAATACAGATTACCCTCCAGATGTCAATTCCAAGTTGGGACAAAACCATCCCAAATCAAGCATTTATATGTACGCATCAGCCGGAGAGCTGCATAAAATTCCTGTGTGGAGCAGGATCAGACCTAAACATTGAAAATCAAGGGGGTCGCAGTAATGCTGGCTCTATACATTACCGTTTAAACGAAAAAACGCACGGGTTTTCAAAAAAAGAATTATTATTATTTTCGCCTGTAACAGCTGCAAATCGTTCTCTCTCTCTCTCTCTTTTTTTTCTTTTCTTACTGCGTTGCCGGTTTCCCTCACACATCTACACCAACAGCCGTAATTTTCAACTACCAATAGGCGCATTTCAGGGGCATTTCACTTCACCAAACTCGCGAGTTTCGGATATATACTGTTTTGCAAGCCTTGTTCTCATCAACCGAAAACCGTACTTTGTATTCTGGATACATGGATCTTAAACTGGGTTTCACATATCTCTGATTAAACTGAGGCTTGCTACGCGATCTAAGACTGGGAAAAAAGTCTTGAGAACACCGCAATCTTTTAGCAGCAATCTTTTAACAGCTGAAAACCAACATTCTCTTTTTTTTATTGTTTATTTGATTGTTCAATCGTGTCATTCCTTGAATTTTATATATACAACTCTTAAAAACTTGTTTCTCCGGGGATACCTCCGCATCATCACTAATCCATCATGACTGAACTGTCTACGTTCTTGGCAAAAGCTGCCAATCAATTACTGCGGAGAAGCAACTCCAATGATGACGGTGACAACAACTGTCCTCCTGATAACCATACTGCCGAATGCCAACGACCTGTATCAACCCAGGGCCTGGCAATCGGTCTCGGTTTAGGAATTCCTGTTTTGTTGGCAATCTTGGGGTTGACATACTTTCATTTCAAAAACGTGCGAAAGCAAAAACGAGAAGAAGAGCTGGAGAAGGATCTGGATGTCGACATGGACGAGTACATGGATCCCGAGCACGGCATGCCACAGCTTCGTTACTCCACTTATGCTCCGCCTCCCCCTACGCGACCATTTGGAGGCATGGACGAGAAAGCTTCGACTCGAGGATCGATGGAATCAAGACGAGAAAACCCCTTTCAAGGTGGCGGATCCGTGCCATATATGAATCCCGATTTCGGAGCGTCAAAGGGTTCGCTGGAGGAGTATACAAAGACTCTTCACTCTATGGTAGACTCCAAAGTGTATCCCAGCAACGCGTCAGTTTACTCAGTTTCTGCTTCGTCATTGCAGTCTCCCAGATATCCTCAGTTCCCGCGAAGCCAGTCGTCTAGCTCGTTAAGAGATGCATCTCAGATGTCAGTTTCGCAGCACTCTGTTTCGCAGCAAAATCGAGCAGCACGACCGACTTCTACTGTTTCAAGCGCATCATACATGTCTGGTCAGACCCGATCGTCTAATGCACATCAGAATTCCCATACTGTCAGCCCTCCTTCTTCTGCTTTGAGTGATAGCACAATGGGACACGAGCCTGTCAGAAAACGGGCAGAATTCGCAGAGCAGCATGAGTACATAGATGACTTGGAGTCGCCTAGGCGCAATCCCCATGACAGCTTCTCTTTCGAGCAGTCTCACGGAGAAGAGAGGGAGGACCGCGGCCCATTTGTTGTAGCTGACGATGAAGATGAGGAAGACGACGTACCTTATGGTGATCGTGAAACTCACACAAATCTTGGCCGGAGCGATACAAAGCATTTTGAGCGAGTAAAGTCAATCTATAGAGAATACTTGCCTGAATCTGTGGAGAACTCGCCAGAACAGCGACGCCATTCTGCCGAGTTTGAACCGGAACCTCCTTTGCATCAAAGTTTACACGATCCACATGACGAGTTGCCACACATTCCAGAACGTCGTGCAGGGCATGACTTGAATGAGTACGATGGCGAGGCCGAGAATAGCGATATGAGTTATGAGAAAGAGAACGAAACAGGTCATCTCAATCTCCAGGATGTCAGTGAAAGAGAAGAGGTTTATGCAGAGCATAAGAAGGACAGTGTGTACAGTCATGAGGGACAAAGTGTTTATGCAGAGCATAACAACGAGCCTGGGTATGGCCATGAGGAACAAGGCGTTTATGCAGAGCATAAAAAAGACAGTGTCTATGGGTACGAGGGACAGAATGCTGGTAATGGTAATCAACATGAGAACGAGCATGAAAATGACGGAGGAAGTGAGCATGAAAACGTGCAGAGAAGTGATCCCTATGAGAACAATCAGTCGAATGGTGGTCTTACTCATCATAATAACTATTCCCCGGACGCGATTTCTCAGAATGGGTATGCTCAGCATGCGTACGCTCAAGATGGGTACACTCAGAACGGCTACGGTCAAAACGGCTATGCTCAAAATGAGTACGGTCATTCCAATGAATATGCGGGTCATAACGGCTATGAGCACGCCCAACCAAATGGTTATGCTCGATCCAGCCAGCAAAGTGACTACGCGGGTCATCCTCAAGAGGGGCGAGAAGGCTCATACTTTCAACAACAGCAACCACCACACGCTGACCACGATTACACTTACCAACAACAACGGCCATCAAGTTATGACCGATCGCCTCATCAATCATACAACCAGCATGCCCCACAAAACCCTCCGTACCGACAATCCTACGGGCAACAACAATCATTCCAAAACACACCCTCTTCATCTCCAAGAAACACCAACAACTTCACATCCGGAACCAGTTCGCCCGGGCAGTACAGATCCTCTCCTCGACCGGGCCGAACCAGTGGTCAAGTGTCTCAATCTCAGTCTCCTGTTCCATCCGCCCAACTTCCCCAGGTTGTCTCTGGTCTCCCAAGTGCACATAATCTAGGAGATACAGACAACCCAATTGCATTTGCTCCTCAAAAGAGACACAGGATCGCTGTTAGCCCCTTGCCTAGCCACGAGCCATTCTATCAACAACCGAATCAAAGTAGTCGCTCTTCAGGTGAGCGGGTTATGAGCCCCCATGCTTTGCGACAAAGTGTGGTTCTAACATCTGATTTTATTGCACCAAAGAAGCGATTCGGAGGCTCGAACCAAGGCATGGATGTATCACATGCGGCCCGACCTTATTCGCAATTAGTGCCTGATTCGCAGAGCGAGCACGATATGCTGAGACCTCATATGGATATGAGGTGACATGTATTAAAAAGGAGCAGACTGACTACGTTGTGGATAATAGACAATTTTTACGATCATTACTATGTAGTATTTAAAAGACTATGTCAGTGCAATCAAGTGTACGAGTAGATGTAATTTACACTGTTACATCTATATGTATACAGTATGGACAAGTACGTAATTACGCTCTCATCTCCCGATCTGCCACCATAAATCCCGTACCGCCGGGTAACACACACAAACAAAAATCAGAAGCAGCGTGCCAAATTCCTAGCGCCAATCCTGGAAATAAATACTGGCACATTTCTAAGATCCTCAACCACTCTAATCCTTCAATTATCCCCATCAATTGGCCGACTGGACTTACATCATCTATCGACTTTTCAGGCATCAATAGCTACTTGTGTCCACCGTGGACGTTGACCTGAAAAAAAAAAACCCAAAATAAAAGTTAGACGCAAAAAACCAACATCGAATTATATAATATATTTACGCTTCTATCGTCAGTCCCAAGCAATGGAAGCGCTTTTGGATTTTAGTAAAGAATTGGATGTTGGGCTGCTTGATCGCATTGCAGACGTGTTTTATGGCGGTAAAGGAACGGCTGCCGAGGTACGTAGACACAAACTTTTTCGTTGTTGATTGCGACACGCTAACTAGCGGAAAAATGCCGAACAGGTGCTGAAGAAGTTTCAGGAATACCCTGACTCTTGGAAAGCTGCGGGCCAGATCTTGCAGCAGGCGCAGAACCCTCATTCCAAGTATATCGCGCTACAGATTCTCGATAAGCTGATCACCACTCGCTGGAAAGCTCTTCCCGCGGCTGAACGGCAAGGAATCCGAAACTTTGTGGTAGAAATGTGCATCGACTGGAGTAACGATGACACTATCTTTAGGGGCCAGAAGACGCTGCTGAGTAAAGCGAACCTGACGCTGGTCCAGATCCTCAAGCAGGAATGGCCCGCCAACTGGCCCCAGTTCATTCCCGAAATCGTGGCAGCCAGTCGAAGTGGACTCAACGTGTGTGAAAACAACATGGCCATTTTGACGTTGTTGTCAGAAGAAGTGTTTGACTATTCTGCCGAGCAAATGACGCAGGCAAAGGCCAAAGCTTTGAAACAGCAGATGTGCAATGAGTTTTCTGAGATTTACAAATTATGCTACGAAGTGCTCGAAAAGGCGACTAGACCAAGCCTAATTGTGGCAACGCTTCAAAGTCTGTTACGATACATGTCATGGATCCCTCTGGGTTTTATTTTCGAGACACCGCTTATTGGAATGATGATCAACAAGTTTTTGTCTCCCCCGGAATATAGAAACGTCACCTTGAAATGTCTCACTGAGATCGCGGGTCTGGTATCGCCTGAATACAATGAACAGTTCTTCAACATGTTTTTAATGACCGTGGAGACCATCAACCAAATAGTGCCTCTGTCCACTGACCTCAAACAGGCTTATGAGACAGCTGGTTCTCGAGATCAGGATTTTATTCAGAACTTGTCATTGTTCCTTTCATACTTTTTGACCCACCATTTGAAACTGGTCGAGGAACAGGAAAACAAGCAACTTTTAATTAACGTACATCTGTACCTCATTAAAATCAGCCAGATCGACGAACGGGAAATCTTCAAAGGCTGTCTCGATTACTGGTCTCGCTTAGTCCTAGAGCTATACGAGGAAATCCAACAGATCCCAGTCCCTGATTTCAGTCCCTTGATGCAACAGGGCTTTGGTGCTGGTAGTGCTAGTGCCTTTGCTGCCGGTGGAGGAGGAGCTGCTAACCCAGAGTTGCTGGCAAACATCCCCCTCCGAAAGCACATTTACGCTGACATTCTCTCGAATCTTCGATTAGTGATGATTGAGAAAATGGTAAGACCAGAAGAAGTCCTTGTCGTAGAGAGCGACGAAGGTGAAATCGTGCGAGAATTCGTCAAGGAGTCAGACACCATTACCTTATACAAGAGCATGCGAGAAGTTCTCGTTTATTTAACCCATTTAGATGTGATGGATACCAAAAATATCATGACCAACAAACTGGCCAAGCAGATCGACGGCAGCGAATGGAGTTGGAATAATCTCAACACTCTATGCTGGGCTATTGGTTCCATCTCCGGTGCTATGAACGAAGAAATGGAAAAGCAGTTTTTGGTCACCGTGATCAAGGACCTTCTTGGTCTCACTGAAATGAAACGGGGAAAGGACAACAAAGCGGTGGTGGCCTCAAACATTATGTATATTGTCGGTCAATATCCCCGATTTCTGAAGGCTCATTGGCGATTCTTGAAGACGGTCGTCAACAAGCTGTTTGAATTCATGCATGAAACCCACGAAGGTGTCCAAGATATGGCTTGCGATACATTTATCAAGATCGCAACCAAGTGTAAGAGGCATTTTGTGGCCCAGCAGCAAGGCGAGACAGAACCCTTTATTGACGAGATCATTAGAAATCTTGCCAGTTACACGTCTGATCTTCACCCTCGCCAGGTGCACACATTCTACGAAGCTTGTGGACACATCATTTCTGCTCAGCCAGTCAAAGCTACAAAGGAACGGCTGTTGACTGATCTGATGAGTCTACCCAACATGGCTTGGAGGGCTATGATTGACCAGGCGAAGCAAGATCCTGAATTGCTGAGTAATAATGATAACGTGAAGATCCTTATGAATGTTTTGAAAACCAACGTTTCCACGTGCTCATCGCTTGGTGGTGGATTTTACACACAACTGGGCCATATTTACATGGACATGCTTTTACTCTACAGAGCTGTTTCGGAACAGATTGCTAAAGAAATTGCAAGTAACCCGCAGTTTCAACATACTCATCGATCCAGAGTGTTGAAGAGCATCAAAAAGGAAGTACTGAATCTAGTGGGAACCTATATGTCAAAGGCTGACAATCCCGAAGAGATTGTTAGAGACATTGCTCAGCCGCTGCTCAATACTATTCTTGACGATTATCGAACTTCTAGTCCCGACATACGAGAGGCTGAAGTTTTACATGTGGTTGAGATTCTGGTTTCTCGAGTGGGAAACATTGTTCCCGATATGGTTATTGGAATCTTAGAAAGCATATTCGAGTGCACTCTTGATATGATTGATAAATCAATGGTCGAGTATCCCGAACACAGAGTTGAATTTTTCAAGCTACTACGAACTATCAACTTGCACAGCTTCCCGGCGCTGCTCAAACTGCCCCCAGCGATTTTCAGCAAGACCATTGATGCTTGCCTGTGGGGAGCCAAGCACGATAACCGGGAGGTCGAGGGTGTTGGTCTGAACTTGATCTTGGAGATTGTCACAAACATGGCCGATCTTAACGAGCGAGACATAAGTGACAAGTTTTTCCAAGCATTTTTCAAGCCCATTGTTGGAGATACATTTTACGTGATGACAGATGCCGATCACAAATCTGGATTCAAAGTGCAGAGTCAAATCCTGGCCAAAATTGTCGATCTGGTAGAGAGTGGACGCATTGGTCTGCCCTTGTACAGTGAGGGAGAGGCCCCAGCTGGCACATCCAACTCTGTTTACGTACGAGAGTTTTTGGGCAAGTCACTGATGGCTGCATTCCCTCATTTGCAAGAATCACAGGTTTCGAAGTTCATTGAAGGATTGTTTGAGTTACACAAGGATTCCGTTCGATTTAAACTGCATCTCCGAGACTTTTTGATCCAAGTGAAAGAATTTGGCGGGGACAGTACAGATTATCTATTTGCAGATGAGAAAGAGTCAGAAATACAAGAACGACAAAAACAGGAGCGAGAGCGAGCTTTGAAGGTTGGAGGATTGCTCAAACCCAGTGAAATGGATGAAGATTTGTGACTGGATGAAGACGTCAAATATAATGGAGAAAAAGAAATAAAAGAGGCCAACAACGAAGATGTGGCCAGTGGATGGTGGTGGGTGTAGTAATGATAATGTAGAGTAGAGATAACAAGATGACAAGATGATTTAAGAAATATATCTTTTAACTTATAATATGCGAGGTGGAAGAACGCTCTCTACAAGAGTCAAAGACAAGTGGGGTTCGTAGCTCATTACTATATACAATTTTTACTCCTTAACTTCCTTTTTGAGAGTTTTCGCCATAGGGAAAGGAACATCGGGAAAGCTCTTTTTGATGGAATCAGCGAGATAGACATATCGACCATTGGCACCACTTACTGGTCCTTTGACATAAATAAGTCCATGCTCAGGGTCTACTTTTACGATCTGGGCACTTTGGATTGTGTTGTATTCCATACCCATATGGCCGGCCATTTTCTTTCCTGGCAAAACTCTTCCCGGATCTTGATTCATACCAATAGAACCGGCATGTCTATGCTTTTTAGACACACCATGCGATGCAGGTAAACCACTAAACCCCCATCGTTTCATGACACCGGCAAATCCCTTTCCCTTTGTAAGACTTTTCATGTCAACATATTGGCCCGCCACGAAATGATCAGCTTTGATCTCAGTACCAATAGGCAAGAGTCCCCGTTTGTCCCGGACTCGAAATTCCCGCAAAACTCGTTTGGGGGCCACTTGAGCTCGAGAAAACTGACCGAGTAGCTGCCGAGATACTCGTTTGTAGTTCTGGTTGCCGTAGCCCAGCTGAACAGCATAGTAGCCGTGCTTTTCTACGGTCCTTATGTCGGTGACCTGAACACGGTCAACTTCAATTACTGTGGCGGGCGCCATATTTCCCGCTTCATCGAACCACGGTACCATTCCCCGTTTGGTTCCTATTAAGCCCGGCCGTCTGCGCAGCCATTTCCGTCTATGTGCAGCGCTAGGAGAATGCAAGAGTTCGGGAGATCTGGTCTCAATGGTGTCTTTGACGGACTGGGCCGTCAGTTTGGCAAGATTCCGGGTCGACGATAAAGCCACAGACTGATATGTTGGTCTTGATAACGACAACAACAACATTCCTCGAGAAATGTCTCGGAAGAGACCCTTTAATGCCATCGTTTGGAGGTTGAATGAAGAATGGATTTTGTGAAATTTTCGTGAAGTTTGACGGGGTCGAGTCACGTGAAATTTCAGCTGCGGCGTAAAGTTGCCGCACGTACTTAGCCGCATCGCGACCCAGAAGTCGTGCAACTAATTACTCGAAGTTAACAACCCACAAAATATTTATACTTGAGAGATGCTAGGGTCGCGCGCTCTTTGTACTGTTCTTCGAGCGGGACAGTTACGGACATTCAGCTCGCTTCGACCGCTGAACCGAGCAGCCCACAGTTTTGAGATATATGACCCCATCCAAGGCGCTCAGCCAAGAGCCCGTCCGCCTAAGGGACAACGACCCGTAACGGTCGAGTTTGAATTCCCAGATGTGGAAAAAGAACGTAAAAAGGGCCGTAGATCATTTATTGCATTTTGCATTCTAATGGGTGTGTCGTTGTTTGGGATAATCAAATACGAAGAAGCCAACTCTCCTGTGGTTTCATCGACTTTATATACTCTACGTAGAAGTCCCAAGGGCCATGCGGTGCTTGGTGACAATATTCAATTTGCTAGTCTTTTACCCTGGATTGATGGGAAGTTGAGTGCCGGCAGAGGAGTGGTAGATTTTGAGTATAGTGTAAAGGGGGACAAAGGTCTGGGACGAGTGCATTTCCACTCTGCGCGAGATCCATATTTGAATAAGTATGTAGTTGAAGATTGGTCGATAGTAGGACCGGATGGCGAGACAGTTTCTCTGATGGATGAGGACTTTTATCCGTTTGTGCCAGGGCCAAAGGAGGAGGCTACTAGAGTGAGGCATTGACCGTGACTATTATCGTGAACCGCAGAACCACAATGTACATATGTAAATAAGCTTAATCTACAACCATAGAATGGCTAGTGACTATTATCTTGAACTACAGAACGACAATGTACATATGTAGTAGTGACTATTATCGTGAACCATAGACCATAACATATGTAATGAGCTTAATCTACAACCATAGAGTCCTCAGAGTATGTACAACTGGTAAACCACTACAGTTAATCCAAATTCAAACATTTAAACATCACATATATACACTATTTAATCTTTCGCTGTTTCAACTTGATAGTCTCATTGTCAACAAATATTCCCTTTCCCTTATATGGCTCGGGCGGTCGGTAAGATCGAATACGAGCTGCCAATGCTTTAACCATCTGCTTGTCTATGCCCTCTATAATTACTCGATGAGGAACTGGTACACTGACTTTAATGCCCCGGGGCACTCGAACAACCATGGGAATACAGTATCCGACTCGTAAACTTAGAACCTCTCCCCTCTCATCTTTTTCAAGAGTGGCTCGATATCCTGTGCCTACAAACTTCACAATCGCTATATGCCCTTCGCTTACTCCAATGATCCCGTTGTTTATCAGACTTCGAGTGGTTCCCCACATTTGCTTTTGATATTTCTGCTCCGATTCGTTCACTTTAACATTTGCCTTGCCGTTTTTCAATTCGACTTGCACAAACTCAGCCAGATCTAATGTGATGTTGCCTTTGGGGCCAGTGATCCGAGCCTCTTGAGTCAGATTTACAGTTTTCTTTCGACCCTGCCGGTTTCTAGCAAGGTCCATTCGCAGGCGGGTTACTTCATCTAAAGTTTTGCCCTCAATAGATAACTCTACGCCCTGTGGGATCACAATTGGAGCCGAACCGATGTTCGATGCAGAGATTCTGGAGGTGGAAAAACCTGCCAGAAGGCAAGGCTGTATAATCCCTCGGCACTGCCGTGAGGCTATACTCTTTATAGACAGCATGGACTACGAACACTGTCCCAACTTCGAGTATAAAGTCAAAGACCTAAATTATTGGTGTGAAGTCTCGCAGGTCAAAAGATGAAAGGTTGAAAAATCGTGGAAAGTGCTGCTTACTAAGTTGAATGTGTGAGATTACCAAACTCGGGCAATATCTTAGTAATCGGTGAGAAAATCAAAAAATTATTGCAGGCAACTTTTGATATCGATTCTTCTTTCTCTCTAAAGATGGTCCGAAAACTAAAACATCATGAGCAAAAACTGCTCAAGAAAGTAGATTTCCTAGATGTACGTAACACTACGAGCAGCCACGTATCACACTCGCTAACCAGTGGAAACAAGATCAAGGACACAGAGATGCCCAAGTAATGCAAATGTACCATGTTCAGAACCGGGACGATTACCACAAGTACAATAAAATTTGCGGTCAGATTCGTCAACTAGCTCATAAAATGTCTCAGTTGTCTCCTCAAGATCCTGCAAGATTGAAGCATGAGGAGTTGCTGCTAGAAAAGCTCTCAAACATGGGGATCTTCCCTCCCTCGACAAAACCGAAAATTTCCGACTTGGAAAACAAGGTCACTGTAGCCGCTTTCTGTAGAAGGAGACTACCAGTTGTTATATGTCGGCTGAAAATGGCACCCAATGTGTCTGAAGCAACAAAATTCATAGAACAGGGCCATGTACGAGTGGGGCCTCAGGTTATAACTGATCCGGCGTTTTTAGTTACTCGAAACATGGAAGATTTTATTACCTGGGTTGATTCGAGCAAGATCAAGAGGAACATTCTCAAGTACAGAAATGAAGTTGACGATTTTGAGTTGATGTAAACCACCACATAATTATTTATTAGTCAAAGAAGCATCTGTAACATCTATTTTTCATCTCTATAATCTCTCATTTACATATCAATATCCTGCTTGAAAACTAATCCATGCTCATCTCGTGCCCCGTCAACCCCTTCTATTATCTGACTGGCATCCCCATGGGCGACTAATACCAACCCTACTGCTCGAATGGATTCGATCAGCCGAGGAACTAATCGCAATAGTCTCTCGTTACATATGATGCCGAGAAGATTGTTGGTAGACGCAAAATTGACAGCCTCCTTCAGACTAACACATTTTCTATCCTCTGCTTGATCGATTGGGAATCCATGAGCACTCACATAACTGAAATCATCATCCTCAAATCGAATACCGTCCATTTCAAAGAAAACGGGATAATTGGGTTGCTTCCAATTTAGAGCTGTGCATACCTCGGCATTGGCAGAAGAAAACACCAAAGACCGCGAAGTCGTTGAATCAGCCTGTATTTGCTGAGAGCTAGCCTTTCGCACCTCTCTAGCATGATCAAACAAGACCGCCAGTATGCTATCGACGTATTTGTTCAACTCGCCAAACGACGATAACTCATAATTAGAGCAAACAACCTCGGCAACGGTAGGATATAGTATACATACGTCCAGATTTATTTGATGAGGGACATGGTGCAATACTTCTTTGAGAGGTACCACCCGTCCTCGGATGATTTGATGCAATTGTTCGACTCGGCTGACTGTTTCAAGTCGCTGATATACTGCCTGGAAGCTCTCTGTGTTTTTGTCGTCGAGTGCAACCAACTGGTCGAATGTGATGTTTCCGATCAAAATGTTGACTCCCTTGACGGAGACAGACCAACTTGGCGCAACCACTGGCACCATGTCTCGAGTAAGGCATACATGGATTCGGCCATAAGAACCTGACAATGAAGAGGCCGTCACAAATGAAAGAGCCTGGACTCCGGATTTAGGTTGGTGTTCCAATTGCGAAGTAGACTTCCAGTACGTATCATACTTTGTGATTTCCAATGGCTTACCCTGGAACGGTTTCACGGTCTGTACTTGGAATGAGATTTCGCCCACAGTTTTCAGTCGAACGTCAAATAATGGAAG
Organism: Spencermartinsiella ligniputridi; assembly: GCA_030583385.1. Classification (NCBI taxonomy): domain Eukaryota; kingdom Fungi; phylum Ascomycota; class Dipodascomycetes; order Dipodascales; family Trichomonascaceae; genus Spencermartinsiella; species Spencermartinsiella ligniputridi. The sequence goes on along the minus strand of JAJMIC010000006.1, from coordinate 899,938 downwards.
TTTGTGAAGATGGTCGTTGCCGAAAACAGTGCCTTGGTCGAGAAACAAATATGGCAACGCCGTGGTCTTTGCCATTATTCGGGTGCCGAATGTGTAATATATTTCAAAATCGATTTCAAAGTCCTCGAGTCGATCGAGCTGGAATGTGAGAACTCGGTCGCTGTCAGAAATGGGTAAAATAATGCTCTTGGGGATGAAGTAATTGTTGTTTCGAGTAGAAATGGTCAGTCGACCGGCAGGCAGAGAATTCTCTTCCTTGTGAAATTTGATGGGTTTTTTGGTCGGATCCAGGATAAGCTGGAGAAGGATTTTCTTGTCCAAGAAATTGTGTCCATATCGTCTGAGGGGAATGATTGGAGGCGGTAGTGATAGGTCCGGGATTTGATCTAGGTCCCCAGAAATTTCCATCTCATCTAGGCTTTCTTCGATTGTTTCAGCAGTGATTATTTGGCTTGTGGTGGCAACTTTTACCTGCTGACCAGCCTTGGCGACTATCCGAGACAAAAACCACATACATTTGACTCGCCCATCCCAGGCAGCAAAATACAATGCTGAATGACCCTCTTCGTCGAGTAAAGATACATCTGCATCGGCCTCCAGAAGAGCCTGCACGGTTTCGACATGCCCTTCACTGGCGGCATACATCAGGGCAGTCCATTGATTGAGTTTGTCAAGTTCGTTGACGTCTAGACCATGAGACTTTAGTAATGGTACCAAATGATGGTGACCTTCTCGGGCGACAATGTGTATTGGGAACAGACCCTCTGCATCTGCGAAATTGAGAGAAGGGTTCTTTTCGAGGAGAATCTGTACAGCATCGTAGTTGCCATACTGGCAGGCGAGATTTAGAGGAATATAGTCCTTTTCCGAGTCGACTTCAAGCTTTGCACCCGAGTTGACCAGTTCCTGAACGCAGTCAGAAAACCCATTCACAATAGTGTACATGAGGGGAGTAAAGTTGTCATTGTCCAAGGCGTCGATATTTGCTCCGTGCTTCAAAAACAACGGAATCAGATCCTTCTTTCCGTGAAGACAGCCGTAATGCAGAGGGGTCTTTCCGTAGACGTCGACTTTGGCTGCATCAACGTGATTTTCGAGAGCCAAAGCCAAAATCCGGGTCCGACTTTTATCAGCTCCAGCAGCTCTGTGTAGGCAGTTTTTCCCCGAAATCTCGTCAACCCCATGAATGTCAACCAATCCAGAGTTGTAAACTTGGAGCAGAGCCTCCTCGGTGGCATCCGTGGGAATAGCCAACATGAAGATCCTGGTAATCCTGTCCCTTGCATCTTCGGTCTGACTCAGCTGATGAATCCACTCCTGTATAGCCACTTTCCCTTTTTCATCATTGTCGTAGTCAGTAGCTGTATTGACGAAATCATAATACAAATCGTCCCTTCGAGCTGCTTCAACCGACAGCGGATGATGCCCGTCGACTGCTAATGCCGACGTGGCTGTAGAATCCGACCCGTCAAATATGACATGGTCGCCATCACTCCAAGCCTCTAGTTCTAATAGAGATGAGGTCAGGACATCTGAGAACCGCGTCAGCACGTCTCTATGGAAAATGGGCTGAACTTCCACCTGCCTCTGCAGATAGAGCTCCTTGGTATGCGACTTTGATCTCTTGTCCCATTTCTTCAGAACCTTGGAAAACCCGGTGCCGTTGAGCTCTATAAACTGTTCCAGTCTCTCCAAATCTCTGCGCAGTCTCTGGAACCCTTCGTGAAGCGTGATGTATGTGACCGAGGACTTGGAACCCAGCAGACCCTTTTTGTGAGCGTCCTGCTTCTTTTCCACCAAGATGTCCAGCCGGACTTTCAGCTCATCTTCCTTTTGGAGATAAAACGAGTTTACTTTCTCCAGTTCTCGCTCCAGATGGAAGAAGAACGTTGCCTTGTGCTGCTGGAGCGTAGTTTCGCCATCGGGCCCGGACTCACGTGGAACAAACGGAGTGGTCACGGCCAGAGACTTGATAAGTTTCTTGAGGGCTTTATAGTTGATGAAGAAGTTGGAATACTCGGGCAGATCCAATTGCCGTTTGGCAAGGTATTTTCCGAATTTCATCTGTTCCTACCGGGCAGAACCAAAACGGGGAAATGAAAATGTCTGTCAAGATTTCTGAGATTTCAATGATGGCTCTCGGATCCTAATGATTTAGGTCTTCCGTGGGGATGGGGAGTTGACACGCAGGGTAAATATAAGGTTGGAAAGTGAAATTTAAGCGGGGGCGCCAAGCTTTGTGGGAATTGTACACCGCGCGCGTTATAGTTGAAGTGGTGAAGTAGAAGAGAAATAATAATATACTGTGTAGGACTTTTGTGCGGCAAATTTTAATTATTATTATCAATAAAATTAAAGTACAAATTGAGTTGTACAGTGTATAAACTGAAGTATTCCTATAGTGAAGTATTTCAAAATTCCCTGTTTCGTCCAGCAAATACTGTAGATTGAAATTAAACGTGATACCTCTTTTCTGCCGATATCCAATAGATGATGAGCTTGAAAGCACGTTGTGGGGCGTGAAAGCGGGAGTACCATGTAGACGGAACTGACAATGGGCATCCCGGCATGCTATAGTCAGAGGACTGAAATGTACGTACAAGTGGGGTATTGGTTGTACTGTACGACGGACTATCTTCAATAAATTTACTGTACGCACAGTATACTGAATATCACACTTTGATAAATGTTAGATGATACTACTTAATAGCTTAATGATAGATTATATATATGTGCATGCTCAGAGAATTATTGGTTCTCTCAAATCTGGGTCTTGTTACCGGTCCAGTTCCCGGATCCTCCAGTCCAGTTTCCGTTTCCTTTGGCATGAATAATGTTCAATTTAGTTTCCAATTGACTCCCCATAGTGTTTGTAAACGTTCCGATAAGCGACCGCGGGTTGTCGACAGGATAATCCGCACTGGATTCCCACCACATACCTCCTCCCAGACGCTCTCTTTTGGCATACTCAGCTTTCATAGCCACCGTCTGGGCATTATCGTAGCACACAAACAGTCCTCGGCTATCGTCGTAGCAATATGCACTGACAGACTGTTCGTCAACATGCTCTTGACTTCCGTTCAACGGCAAGGACTTGTAGTCCCATACCCCCTGCTCCCAGCTGCCTTCTCCAGTACCACTAAACGGTTGGCCAAACCCCTTGGTATTGGCAAATGCTCGCCCATAAACAGGCATGCCCAAAATGATCTTCTTGGGATCAACTCCATGGGAAATGTAATGTTTCACAGCTCCGTCAGCAGAGATCTCTCCATTGTACAGATTAGACTGATACTGAACCGAGCTAGACCACGACCCAGCAAAGTCATAGGCCATTAGATTCCAAAATGACAGGTACTGGTCCATTTCCCGAATCTTCAGGATTTGAACCTGTTGCGGTCCAGCGGGTGCAGCGATGCTCAGGTCAAACTGGTGCCGGGGCAGGCCCTGCCGCAGTGCTTCCGAGTCCAACTCCATTCTCAGCATCCTGAGGATCTCGACGTACATCGAGGCCTCCTCTTCGGAGTTAGGGTACTCCCAGTCCAGATCCAGCCCGTCCAGATTATGATCATTCATGAGCGTCAACGCTGACTCGACAAACTTTTGTCTGCGTTCCGGAGTCGACACCCCTTGGCCAAAAGCCTGCGAATACGACCAGCCGCCAATTGACAGCAGGATTTTCAGATTGGGATAATTCTGCCGAATCTCTGCAAACCGGCCCAAACATCCTCCTGATCCTTGGTTCGTTCTGTTCGCAGCACAGTCCAAGTCAGCCCATTGGTCAGTCAAACCGACTTCGCCCGTGCCCGGGTTTATGTTGCAAAACGCGTACAAAACATGAGTCAATCGCGCAGCAGGGATGTCTTCCGGGAAGTGTTTCCTACCGTATATGGCCCAATTACAAAAATACAATACAGTCTTATAGGGAGATGCTTCGTTATGGCTTAAAACATGTTGTTTGTTTTCGCCCAACGGACCTGGCTGATGGTGATGGTGGCTGAATAACCCCATTGTGATGACCCCACTGATTATTAGGTTGATTACTATGATGGATGCAAAAATTACTCGATGTCTATACATTCAGCCCATTTACAACAATGTTCGCTTGCCACTTTTAACGACAGCAAGCGAAAACATATCTACGTGGCCGGGCTTTTTTGTTTCCTCGCTTCTACATAGTGAGAAAATATAGCATTAAACTTACCTTTGCAACTGGGTGTCTAGCGCGAGAAGGGCAACAATAAGGATAAGAGATGAGATGAACAGAAATTGAAAAGAAATAATTGTGCCGAGTTGTTGAGTGAAAAAGATGCCCTATTATAATTGTAGCTTATCGAGCTTCCTGATGTTAATATGGCAATATTAAGCATCTAAGTATACTGCATAATGAATTACGTCATTGGTCCGAGAGGATGCTTAAATGAGAGAAAGGAAGTAGAGAGAGGTTTGGTAGATCAATTGTACTCTTTACATAGTCATTCGAGGTCTAGGTTAATCAAATCTTATTAAATACCATGACGAGGAACTGTATGTCTTCAAATCTGTACTAATAGGACTAATGTTAGCCAATACATAAAGATAAGAACAAAGTTATAGCAGATGTACAGGGATGGCAGGGGATATGCATAGAAGGACAGGAGAGTCTTCAGCCAAATCATTAACGCGTTTCTCTCCAAATAGGTTTCCCACACACAGTTTTAAAACTCCACTCAAGTCGCAATGATTCGGCAGTGGGGTGAATAGAATGTTTAGAACCCAACATTCCCTGTCGATCATGCACTATAAGTAACGTTGCATTTTGCAGCACCGGTGGCCATTTTAGCTATAAACTGGCGGCCGCTTTCATCTTGACCAAGAACAACCGAATAACTGCCATGCGAGATGACATTTGAAAAAGAGATCATTATTTGAGTTCAACATGTGAACACAACATCTCGTATCCACAGCTGCGTATGGAGGCGAACTTTATCGGCTGGAGTTCCGCACACAGCACCTCTGAGCCCTTGCCCGATTGCAGCGCGGAACTCGGAGCGTGCCATCGATTGCCGAGCATGCAGCTGTAATAAGGTTCATCCATCTCCTGAATCTCGCAAGAACGCAATGGAATTTGTACAACCTCGATAACCATGGTCAACATTAGTCATTCGCCATCACACAGACGCCGTTTGGTCTTCGAGAGCCCTCGATCGGCGACGTCTGGCTGGTCAAAGAGAGTCATCCCCGCTTTATCACACTGTCGATCATCAAACGACATTTGGCACACGGCACTTGGAAACTCAAGCATATAAAACGTCCCGCCCCCGAGCAGTACCAGCACCAATAAACAAGACAAACAAACTTTAGAATGACCAAAGACATTAAACCCGTTAACCCCTTATCCATTGACACTCTTGCTGCATGGACTCACGAAGTCGAGAGTGATCCAGTTGGCAAACTGGCACAGTCCGCCATTGCCCACTCTGGAATCGACAGTTCTATTCGAAACCGAAAGAACTATGTCAAGAGCACCCACCATGAGTACAGTGACAAGATTGAGAAAGAGGGAGGTCCCATCACCGATCAAAAGAGAAGTGGCCGATGCTGGATTTTCACCAGCATGAACGTTGTTCGAGTCAACTTTCAACGGGACCACAATATTGAAGAGTTTGAGCTCAGCCAGTCGTATATGTTCTTTTACGACAAACTGGAGAAAGCCAACTTCTTTTTGCAAAACATCATTGAGACTGCCCAGGAGCCATTGGACTCGCGACTTTTGGCCACCTTGATGTTCGACCCGATCTCCGACGGCGGCCAATGGGACATGATGGTCAACTTGTTGAACAAGTATGGTATTGTTCCCAAGAGTGTGTTTCCGGACGCTCATGCTGCTACTAATTCGGAGCTCCTGAATAATTTCTTGACCAACAAACTGCGAGAGTATGCCCTACAACTGCGAGCAGCTATTGAGAAGGAGGAGTCACTTGAAGCCGTGCTTCAGAAGAAGCAGGATTTCATGAAGGAGGTCCACAAGATTCTGGTCATTGCTCTAGGTACCCCTCCTCGAGCAGACGAAGAAATCACCTGGGAATACACCGACAAGGACAAGAAGTTCCACCGAGTGAACACGACGCCTCTTAACCTGTTCAAAGAGTATGGCAAAGTGGATGCCAATGAGACTTTCTCCCTGATTCACGACCCGCGAAACAAAGTCAATGCTCTTTACACTGTTGATCGACTGGGTAACATCGTGAATGGCAGACCTATCGAGTATGTCAATGCTGAGATCTCGGCTTTGAAAGACGCTGCCATTAAGAGCATTCAAAACAACGAGGCTGTGTTCTTTGGATGCGACGTTATGAAGTTCTGTGATGCCAAGCAAGGTGTTATGGATACTGGTTCTTGGGACTATAGTGTTGCCTTTGGTACCAACATGGGACTCACTAAAGAGCAGCGACTGAGAACCGGATCGTCTCAGATGACCCATGCCATGACTCTGACTGCTGTCAACTTGGTGGACGGAAAGCCTACAAAGTGGAGAGTTGAGAATTCATGGGGTGAAGAACAAGGAAAGAAAGGATATTACTTGATGAGTGATGAATGGTTTGACGAGTATGTATTCCAGGTTGTCACTCGACCCGAGTATACTGAGCAGAGGTACGTTGATATCTGGCAGAGTAAGGAGTATACTGTGCTGCCATTGTGGGATCCTCTTGGAGCTTTGGCTTGATATAGATATGTCATGTGAATAATATGATAAACAGTTCTTGAAGCGGTTTTGTAGTTCAGCTGGTTGCAGCCCCGCCTACCCCTGCGTCTGGCCTGCATTGACCATTTTCGGCCAATTAAGATTGATCTTCTGTAATCCGCTTGCCAGTAAATTTATGTTAACATGATCTGTGTTTTTCGACGAAACGTTCTGTTACGGCCATTCGGCACTAGCAAGTTCGTTCAAAATGTCCCTGGCCAGTCATTGAACGATTTCCTCGTATTGAAAGGCACTGCCATGTCGAAATTCTTTCAGGAAGCTCTCGGCAAAACCCCTGAGCACGATAAAGTGGCCGTAGTCAAGCCAATGGCATCTACAACCGTCGAAGGAAGAAGCGGAGTACGTAGAGTGACGATCAGGAACCACCAATTTCTCGCCGACAGTCCCCCACAGTGGGTAGGCTAGAATCTGGTAGCCACTGCTCCGGAAATCACTCTCGGAGCATTAGGTGCCTGTCTAGCTCATATGTACGTCGCAACAGCCGGAATAAAAGGCATTACAATGGAAGAGTTGGTGGTAGAGACCAGTGCTGAGCTTGATCTCCGCAAAGGTCAGCCAGGATTTGAAGATCAAGCACCTGGTTTGGATCATATCGAGTGTATATTGAGAATAAAGTCAGGAGAGGAGATATCGACATTGAAGGAGTTACATGAAAGTGTAGAGCAGACATATCCTATATATGTGAGTTTTCAACGTGTAGTCGTTGTACAAAAGCACGGAACAGTACTAACTAGAATCTGATCAAACGGCCAAACACCATCAGAACAGTGGTTGTGACTGACGTTGACGGGAATGAGCGAGAGGTATTAGAGTATTAGGGAAATAGTGCTGCTGAGGTCTCGGACTACGACAGAGCTGTGAAAAATTTATATCGAATGACTTGCATATGCCGAGTCTCATGACAGCAGCCTTGCGATATATCACTGCATATCCCACATCACGATCGACTGGGTTCTCCGCATCGAACAGATTTTAAGTATTACGTAGTTCCAGACCGCCTGATAACAAATCGTCGTAAAAGTAATCCGCCTTGACCGGTTGACCAATGAAAAACAAAATGTGATCGATGACGAGATGATGTACGAGTAGACTGGAGTCTATATCGTAGTGGCCACATTGACCATGATTGCAACAATTTATTCTGATTGACAGACTATTAAATGGTCAATTAGATTTTCAACCTTGGTGACTTTCCAAATGACGTAATACGTCAAAGATCACACTATCTAACTGCATGTAGCGCTGTATGCATATGTACGATTATTATCTGGGGCTGAGCCGTAAACTGACCCAACAGAAGACTCAGTATATTGGTGGAATTTGGGACACCATAGACCTGAGAGTACTATCAATGTAGTAAACACAATCAGTTTAAACATTCGCAACGTTACCTTCTTCGCTTATACTCGCCTTCCTTTTACAGTTTCCATCCGGCCCTCGTTGCCTTCCTTGCAGGCGGGCCTTGCATGTTGCCGATCAGCCCCATTTGCTGTTAACTGGTTCCACCCGCAATTTAAAAATTGTCTTTGTTAGAGTTTAAAAACCACCTCAAATCTCAGGGTTGAGTTGTTGCTAATTTCCCCAATCAAAAAACCTCACCAGCCCTCTCTGATTTGTTTACTTTGTACAACTGAGTAGAAGCTTAGTCATTGAATATAAAGCGCAGAAAAGGACAAAGGCGAAATCACACAGATCAAGAGCAAAATATTAATAAATCTTAAACCATTGACGTGAATTATCTCTTTATCTGAATCGAAAGGCGGAACTAGAAAACTGTAAAGCAATTTGATTGGACGGTAAAAACACACATTGCACAGTTGAACAGCGCACATACTAAAACCATACCGCCCAACCCGCCATCAAAATCGGGAAGCTTAAATAGAACCAAAAGATTAAAGCGATTATTTTGTGAATCATAACACTTGGAATTCCATCACAATGTCGTCGTCTCTTATCTTTTCAAAGGTAAGCTTTATGTATTTATTAATTGTCTACGACTTGATTTTCTGCGAATTAATTGTCTACGAATTGATTTTCTACGAACTGATTTTCTAACAAGCCAACGAGCAGCGTACCCACGGAAACAACCACTTCTATCACCACCACAACCACTACCATCGAAGCCAAATCACCGACCGCTTCCATATCAAGTACTCCTCGTACGTTAACAAAGTCTACGAGTGTCAGTGTAAAGCGGTCCGCAATCAAAGACCGCAAATCGTCATCATCATCAAACGACGATGAAGACAATGGGAGCGACTCATCCAAAAAGCAGCAGCAGCCTCAGATGTCTCCCGCCGCCGCTCAGGCGTATTATCGTAAACAGCTCAGATATGGCATTTACGAGAAGCCGGGTCAGCCGGTGGTGGGGGTCCCCAAACGTTCTTCTGACACCGCCGCTCTGTTGGCTGCGAAGTCAGATTTGAGCTTGAAATTGTGGCAGCCGCAGGGTTCCTTCACCGCTGGCACCGCGGCGACTTTGGCCAACATCCAGCAGAAATCTCCAGAATTGTGGAAACGGGAACATCTCAGTGCCGATGCTGCCACCGCTGCATTGTATGCAAAGGAGAGAACATTGCCCGTGCGGGACGTCACGCCCAGTTTTAACGCCGAAAGTGCTTCGCGGGCAGCTTTGTCCGTCCACGGAACATCTGGCAGAGACTTTGCAGCGTCGGCGATCCCTGACGCTTACGAATGGGGTGACCGAAGAAGAAACAGCACGTCTGTTGAACTTGGTAGACATGCCAGTACCAATGCGGCCAGAGAGTCGATGTCCCTGGAGGGACAACGTCGACGGTCTTCTTCCACTGCCTCTGACTCTGTCTACTCCCACAATCAGTTGCAAAACCTCGGAGCCCTTGAACACCAGGCACGACAGAATGCAAAAGAGACATTGACAAAGATTTACCTGGCCTCTCACTCGGGAGGCGGATCTCTTGAGATGCCCACTGCTGGAAGCCATGCGGCCATGAAATTGGCTGAACAGCACCAGCTAACCGACCCGTTGTTGTCCTATACTCCCAACTACTTTGACAAGCAGAAACATGATTTCTTGTTAGAACAAGCGAAAGTTCGAGCTTCTGAAGAGATCAAGCGGATCGACAAGATGGTTGGGGAGTGGGATCTGCATCGAAACCCAGAGTTCAACGCTGCTGCTCTTGTCGTTGCTGAAAAGCTCTCCAAGAAGCGAATGGAGAACCATGGCAAGATTAACATGGGTGGTGGCCTGTTTATGACTCAGAGTGAAGTGGAACAAATTGCTCAAAGAAACGTTCAACCTGCTCTTGACAAGATCAACAAGGAAGTCGAAGCCCAGTTATTGGCTGATGAGGAGCGAAGACTGCAAGAGGAGGAAGAACGACGGCAGCGAGCTGAAGAAAAGAAAATCCGAAATGAACAAAAGGCAGAAGACAAGCGAATCCGGGATGAAGAAAGTGCCGCCAAAAAGGCTGAAAGGGCTAGAGTCAAGGCCGAAGAGAAGGACAAGCGAGCACACCAGAAAGCCATTGAAAAGGATCAAAAGGCCGAACGCAGTGCCAAACTCCGACTTGAAAAAGAAGAACTCAGAGCACAGCTACGAACAGATAAGATTCAATTAAAGGCTCGACTGGCTGCTGCTAAGCAAGCCGATGAGATGGCGAAGGCTGAAGTTCTGCGCACCAATGCTCTCAAAGAGAAGGCTCAGGCTGAATTGGAAGCTGCTCAAATTGCTGAAGAGCATGCCAAGGACGAGGCTGACAAGGAGGCACTCGCAAAGGAGGTTGCTGAAAAGGAGACTGCCTTTGCCCAAGCATCGGTCGCTGCCGACAAGGCTAAACAGAACGAAATTCGATCGGATTCAATGATGACTTCTACCATGGCTGAGTGGAACGCCGCTGCTGCCGCAGAGGACTTGAACGAAGAGGAGACAGAGGAACGAAGAGCCGCCGAGGAGGAAGGAGTCAGTGAATTGAGTTCTGAGGGAGTAAAGAGCGTCAACACAGAGTCTGGGTTGCCTGACGAAACTGAGTGGCACATTGTGGAACCAGGCCCATCTACTGAGAACGGACCTCTCAAAGATGAGTCGATCAAATATCCGGCTCCCCAGCTGGCGGTGCCAGTTGCCGCTTCGAACAAGTCTATAGACTCTGCTGACAACAAGTACGCTGAGGCTCTCAGTCCCATCAAATCTCCTGTCTTGCCTACTATTGCGCCTGCAAAGACCTCGAAGACCTTCTTGGCTAATATCAAGAGCGGTTTCCGAAGGGCCCGAAAGAGTGTTTCCGGAGGTGAAGGTCGAGAGGAGGCTATGACATCTTCTGCTACTGGTGGACCAACTGCTGCCGAATTGGCTTTGGCTGCTGGTACTGCTTCCGGTGCTGCTACCGAAGCTGTGAAACACGAACCCAAAGTTGTCTCGATGAGCAAGAAGGACGAACGTGAGGCGAAGGATTCTACTGCTAGTGCACAAGCCATTGAAAAAGATTACATCCAGGGAGGAGACAAAGAGGACATTTCCAAGGATGTCACTGTTGGTACAGGCTCTGGGCCCACTGCTGCCGACTTAGCTTTGGCAGCTGGTGCTGCTTCTGGTGCTGCGTCTGAAGCAGTAAAACACGAGCCTAATGCTACTTCGCTTAGCGATAAGGACCAACAATTAGTACGAGAGACCTCCTCGAGTGGTCAGGTTATTGATGGCGAGCACGGAAAAGAAGAGAGTGATACCAAAGACCAAGAAGATATTGCAACCAAAGGACAAGAACCCTCCAAAGGAGAGAAGCTAAAGGAGCGAATTGTTGAAAAGGTTGATAATTTGAAGGAACGGGTCGTCGAAAAGGTTGACATTCTCAAGGACAAGGTATCCGACGAACCGGAAGATATGGGACCAACTGCTGCTGACATGGCTCTAGCCGCTGGAGCAGCCTCTGGAGCAGCATCAGAGGCAGTCAAGCACGAGCCTCACGTCATGTCACTCAGCGAGAAGGATAGACGTTTGACAAGTGGTGCTACTGCTAGTGCTCAAGTGATTGGGTTTGAGCAAATGAAAAAGGACTCCGCCAAAGATGAATCTAGCGAAAGAGACGCTGAGCCATCAGTTGGACCAACTGCAGCTGATTTGGCTATGGCAGCTGGTGCTGCTTCTGGCGCCGCTGCTGAAGCCGTGAAGCACGAGCCTAATGCTATGTCTCTTAGCGATGAGGACAGACGGAAGGCAAGAGGGTCCACAGGCAGTGCGGAAGCGTTTACCAAGGGCTATCTTAACAAAGGAGAGACCCGATCTAAAGAAGAGAGTGCTTCAAAGAAGGAGAGTCTGAGAGATCGATTGGCCGGAAAAGTCGATAGTCTGAAAGAGAAAGTTGCCGAAAAGGTAGATACTCTCAAGGAGAAAGTAGGCACTGACAAATCAGAGACAACTTCTGGACCTACTGCTGCTGATTTAGCGCTAGCTGCTGGCGCGGCATCAGGTGCTGCTTCAGAGGCCGTCAAGCACGAGCCAAATGTCATGTCGCTTAGTGATAAAGAAAAGCGTGAGGCAAGAGGTTCTACCGGCAGTGCCGAAGCGTTTATGAAGGGATACAAGAAAGATAGCCTCAAGGAACGAATTGCGACTCGATCTACCGAAAAGGTAGGAGCAGCTCCAGTGCCAACGAAATCCGACAGCTCTGCTGCTAATTCGAATCTAGCTTCTAGTGCTGCACGATCTTTGCTTGACAAGGGGAAGTCCAAGGAGACGTCAGGCAGATCTTCCCCTAGCAGTTCCAATGATTTTGCAAACACTGCTGCTCGTGCTGCTGTTGGTGGTGGTGCCGGTGCAGAGGAAGCACCAAAGAAGACCTCTGGCAATACGAAGAAGATTGAAAAATACGGAATCGTTGATTCTTCGAAGGCAGTCGCTCCTACGGCTGCCGCAGCAGCAGCCACCAAGGTCGCACAGGGAAAGCACGACAATGAGCGAACCTTTTCAGGATTTTCGTCTCATGCTGTTGAAGCCCACCAGGAGGGAATTGACAGTGACTTGCGACAGCAATTGCAGACAGATGTTGGCGAACAGGATGAGCATAAGAGATTGCAGGAAGCGATTGACACTGTTCGACATCTTGTTAATCGAGGAGGAGAGGAGAACCAATCTGAAGGAATCTTCAAGGAGGAAATCAGTTAGGCTTATTTGTATTTTTATTTATTGTTAGGTTTAGTAAGTTATTAGATTGAAATGTTCTGTTCCAAAGCTACAGGGGAATTTCACAATGAGTCGATTTTAGTCAAATGAGTTTTGTAATTAGATGGCCAAGCATATTAAATTACATGATCTCTATTATCTTTCTTAGTTCGCCGAGATTCTCTCATCAGTTTCGCCGAGTTCAATTCGATGATCAAGCACTCGTTCACCGACAGTGGAAACTTCCCAGCTCTCCTGTGCATTTAGAGGAGGTTGATGTCTTACGGCAGGCATCCCGGGAGCCCACTGAGCTTCGACTTTGAGTTCTCTTGAAATCTTCTCGTGGAACATTGCCCCCTTTTTGGCTTTTGCAGCAGGCCACAGATCGTAAACAAACGACAGCAGATAAAATCCATAGAGAAACGAGAGGGTCCACTCGCAAACAGCAGCGGCATTAGGTTTGCCATGTCCTGAACAGACGGCAAATGAGATAGCCAGACCTAGAGAAATGACCCACCAGATCGCTTTGAAAGTGTAGGAGATTCTAAAACTTCGGTAAGTCACATATGCCCTGTCGAGAATAAACAGCTCAGCAACTGTGCAAATAGCAGATAGTCCTAAAAACACAATAAATACTGCCAAGAATGCGACATGGACTTCGGGGAACGCATGGGTATTGAATGTAGATACAAAGATGATTCCCAATTGACCAATGATTCCAAAGCCAATTGCAAATCCGGCGAGAATCTTTTCCTTTCGCTTCCAGTTGGGCATTAATCTTCCAGCATGACGCAAATACCGTTCAGCAATCAGAGTCAGAATGAAGAACAGGCCCTGAGCACTGGCGCAGCTGATGAATATCGGTTGCAAGTTGGTAGCTGCAATGTCTGATATGTACAAAATAGTTTGGTGATGTCTATCGTGTGGTTTCATCCAGTCATAAACCGGGAATCCTTGAAGGCTCCAGCAGACGAGAAGTGCTATGAGCATTCCCCACCAAGTCACACAAGCCACTATAGGAAGACCCCAATGATGTAGGATTTTAAGCATGATTGACTGTACTATATAAATATATTAATATGATGAGAGGAAGGCTTTTACAATAAATAGAAAATATAGCCACGAGCATACACAGCTTTCTTAGATTTCTGGTGTCGGTGTATGTGGAATTGGGATCGGGGATCAATCAATATTGAGCGCAATCCAGCACGTCACTTTCACACACACTCTCTCGAGTTAATGCTGTTTAATGCACCTATGAAAATAGACAATTATCTCCAAGGAAGAAAAGTCTATCACTGGACTACTTATAGTACCTGCTGCATAAACCCGTCTATAAACCAGGCGAATGAATTCAAGTGGCTGTGAGAATCAAAGCCTTCTTTTATTTTGCTCTAGATCAGCTGGATCACCGGGCTCGGCCCCTTTCGGGTAAGGGCATGTAAGGGTCTGCTGCAGTGGAAGGTTTGGATGAGTGTTCTGGAAGGTGGGATCGATTTTTATAATTTATACATTTATGTCTTATACATTTATGTGAAGAGATTTTACAGGGTTTATGCTCATTTATATAGATGAGAATGAGAATTCAATTTTATTCAATGCCAAGTGTATTCGTCTTTTCAGTGATATCATAATGCATATTCCATGTGTAGCAAATGAAAATGGCTGTGCGACGAAGATCTTTTAGGGCTGTAGATGATTTGGAGAAAGGTGCAAAGAGGTCAAAGTGGTGTCGACGGCCGTTCCGAACCCAGTTATATTTTACGACTGACAACAACTCAGTGTCTATAATGTGGCAATTGACGATTTCTCACAACATAATAATTTCACCCATACTATAATATATGACTTCACCATACTATAATATGTAGTTCAACTGGCCCCGATTGACTGAGCCGTTCGAGCCGTATGAGCGTTTCAGCCGTACCAGCCGCATGACTGCTGCAATTACTGCATATTCATGTACGGACGGCGCCCACTCTTTTTGTTAGTCACCGAACGGTATTTAACTAGCCTTACCAAGGTTCAAGACGGGCATTGGGCCAATGTTTATGAACAAGTACAGCTCTAATCATGAAACGAGTGATACCAGAAAGCTTTGAGGAGTTGATGAACGGGAATGAACGATACGATTATCACCAACACAGTTCAAGGGAAAGAAGCCGAGTGGCCAAAGCTTGCGAAAGCTGTAAACGCAAGAAAATAAAATGCAATGGGATCCGGCCCTGTGCTGCGTGCTTGAAGAGCTCCATCAAATGTGTGTACAACTCTGGTGTACGGCCAAGCCCTCCGCATCCAAGCGATCTCGGAAACATGTCGGGATTGCAAGAATATACGACTGGAGCTCTGCTGGAAAGAGTACGAATGCTAGAGAAGATCATTGAAGATAAACAGGATGTGAACTTGAAAGAGGAGATCCAGGAGATTGACAAGATGCGATTTGTTAATGAGATAAACAACGATGAGAGGAGGCTGCTTGACAAATTCCGCTACTCTAAGCGGTTCCTGGTCGTGCTCTCCAATATTCTCGGCAATGTAATTTATAGTAACTTGAGCCCAAACTCACAAAAGCAAGTCACTGTTCCCCGAGTGCAAGGCTATGGCTGGAACATGTCTGGCGTGCACTATCTCAGCCCGAAAGAGATTGCTCACCCGTTCACACTGGAGCCCGCTCTAGAGCGACGTCTGCTCAACTATTTCTTCGATCATGTAAACCCTTTACATGTTATTCTACATCGACCAGTTTTTATGAAACAGTACGAAGCGTATCTGAGTAGTGATAACAAAGATAATACGCTGTTGCTGAGTGCCCTGCTTAACCTGGCATGTGCAATTGGCATGAGGTTTTCCGAGATTGCCGAGAAAGAGAACTACCCGCGGGGTCTAGAAGAAAAGCTTTTCGAAAGTGCACATGCTGTCATTCAAGACCTGTCATTTCAATGGGAAAGTATTGAGATCGTGCAGGGCTGGCTGCTTTGTTCGCTATACCTTCGGGTTTGCCACCGACAGACGGCCACGTGGATGGCTCTAGGCCAGGCTCTTCGTCTGTGCCACAGTCTAGGTCTAATGAAAAAGTACTGGGTAAAACAGCGACCGCCTTATGAATCTCAAAAGGGGACACGGGTGTTTTGGGCATGTTATACTTTTGACAGGTTTATATCTCTTGACCTGGGCCGATCCTTTGCGATCAAAGAGTCCGATATAACTCTGCCAATGCCCTCAGAGTATATAGATGACGGGTGGCTAACTCAGCCCGCCTATGGTCTCATACGCTTAGCGCGAGCGATTTCCCCGCTGGACGGAGATGTGGGCAGTGGACTACCACCTGCTATACTTGACAGCATTGGAGTTGCATTACACGAATGGAACGCAGAAATGCAGAATTACGGACTGGGATCAGACCAGGGATATAGCGAATTGCGACCGGATATAGACCCGTCTCTGATCTGCCAATTTCGTTTACAGTACCACGATTCATTCTGCTACACTTATATGCGCACAGTGTTTAGCATGGTAGATTCTCAATGGCAGTCTTCAGTCAGCACCAACAAACAAGAGGCTCTCAATGCGGCCAAGAGCATTGTTAAATGTATCAACGATATTGCTCACACCAGACATTTTTATTCTTGCTGGTGGTTGTTTTTGTCGAGCCTTCATAACGCCGTAACGATTATGCTGACATATGTGAATGCTGGCTACAGTGAAAAGGATTTGTTAGGATATCTGGCTACAGGGATCAAACTAGTTGATGCATTGGCCGAGGATGGAAGATTTCATATGAGTAAGGAGTGTCAGTGGTCGCTGAAGACCCTCAATCACATGGTGTATTTGAGACTAGAAGAGACAAAGCAGTCTTTAAGACAAGCAGGCATTGAACATGGTGACTCTAATATAAACCAAAGACGATTTGCTGACATGGGATTGATCGGAAAGGATGGAAAAGTACTGCCTCCACAGAAGAGCAGTACGTCTCCTGAGTCAGCCATGGTCAGTCCTCAGGTATCCGTTGGGGAGACGTCGAATGCAAGCTCTGAACCAAAGGAGAAGGAGGACCAGAAGGAACGGGGAATGTCAGTAGTTGATGCTAATTTCCCATTTTCTGGTATCGGGGGTGCTCCTCATGTCAAGTCTTCAAGCAGTGTGGATTGGTTTAACAACTGGTCATGGGACATTGACACCTCAATGGCTTCATATCTCGAAGACTTTAAGGAGTAGTGTTTTAATTATAGAGGGCATTGCGTGCCCCAGACTATACGAAGTGAATGTAAAGATGTAAAGTTATCGATTTTTATGAATGCGAAAGATGAATATATGAACTAGACAGGCCACCATATTTTGTAGTAGATTATGAAATAACACATATCCAGCCCAGACCAGTGTAAAACAACCCCACTGGGAATGTAGCCAAAAATACTCGTGATGGTAGTACTCCCGAGTGCTGCAGACCTCTCGTGGCCGCAAAAATGGCCCAGGCCACCAACACAGCATCAACAATCACTCTTATAATCTTCGACCCAATAATCGAACTTAGCAAAGCAGCAAAAACTAGTGGGAACAGCGAATATCCTGCAACACACAGCGCGTGGAAATATGAAATGCTCCCACCTAATAACTTAATATTCAACGTGACAATGGTTTGACCGATCCAGATCAAAGCAAAAAGGCCAGAAAACACAATTGACGACTGATGACTCGGCGCAATCATGCTCAACGTCGTAGAGACTAATAAAGAGAAAATCAGTGGTCCCCATAGGTCCCACTGCTGATCGGTCTCTGTGCTATAAATCCACACAACTCTTCGCAAACGTGTGCCCACCGCTTTCACATCACGGAGCAACGTCGTGACCACAGGCTCATCGAGAGTGTCGCCGCCCATGAACCGTCGCTGTTCCAAACGCTCGCCTCCCGCGACCACCGTGGGCTGGGGCTCGGCGATATAACTGGGCGGCGGGGCATTGGAATATGGGTCTTCATCGTTTATGATGAAGTCGTTTTCAATCTGACCATCGTCATCTTCCTCCTCAATGAGAGTATTGTCAAAATTGTCGCCCAAATGGCCGTAGTTGGACATTTTCAGCCTGGATATTGTGTTTGATATTCAATGACGTGTTGGTGCGTTTGGGCTGAGGAGGACGAACATAGGAATGATCGGCGGTCTCATATATCAGTACTACGTAGTGAAACTAGAAAACAACCTGCCATTGAATATTAGCTAATAGATAATTTATGTTGTGTTTACGTTTTACTAGTCAACTTCTTCTGAGCATGCAGATATGACCGCTCGAAATACGTGTTGGGATGCCTGATACTCTCCTCATACTCTGTAGTATCGTCGGCATGTGTAACCTCGTAGACCCGTGTGCAGGCTAAATGGTAGTTTTTCTTTTCCACCAGGTCCTTTATTCCATTGAGTTCGTGACGGTCGCTTATTCCCATGTCGTTGAGAGCAGCTGCCAGGTTGTCAGGCGTGAAATGCCGATACGGGCATCCATGAGTCTCTCCAGGAGTAACACTACTACGCGTTATTTCAAGACATCCTAGTGGTTTGTAGTTTATTCTGCCTCCCTCCAGCCCATATTGATGGCGAATATTGTATCTATAGTTCTTCTGAAACTGGTCGTCAGTGACTTTTTTGAATGACATTCTCCAAAATTTAAGAGCTTCATCGACAGACAGTCCGATACCTTTCAGGAACAAACCATACTGTTGTCTTGTGTTATGTTTAGCATGTCCGTCATGTCGCAGTCCTCTGTGCATGGTTCGCATACACAAGGGGAAGTGGCCCTGTTTTTCCAGTGGATCAATCATCTCTGCCCGGATTCCATCTGCCACACTGCTACTGGCCTGATAGTCACTGAAATCAAAGCCCTTGGAGAGTTGGTTTAAGATTGGAATCAACCGAGTGTCTTCGCCTAGCCGCGGCAGAGCTCGGGACGTCGATATCAAAGATTTAGACAGTCTTTGAGAAAACTCAGCACACACTAGCGACTGCTGGAAGGACAGTGGCACATAGGCTTTGCCGTACCGTAGCAACACCTTGCGACCATCAACCAAATCAGTGACTCGCTCGAAATCTACTTTGAAAAACTGATCCTCGAGAGACTGAGGACTGGCAGCTGCCAGTTGGCTTGCCAATTCCTGACGTTCCTCATCGTCGACCGGTTCCCAGTCAAAATTGAGACTACTAACAAAGTTTTTTCGATCAGCAGCATCTTCAGTGGAGAACCGTAATCTGAACAGCGCGGTTTCTAACCGACAAAACTTGTCTCGTAGTTCGGGCGACCGGGAAAACACCAGCCGCAGTATGAAATGTGAATAGTGATCTTTCTTGCGTTCCTGGTCGAGGTCTTTGCCCGACGAACTGAAACTCAACGGTAAGTATTTGTCGAGCAGCGGTTTCATGCTGGACTCTGTATCTTTCGGCGCTTTGTTTCTTTGCAAACACGAATCGAGTTCGCCTAAAACGCGGATCCGATCAATGGCCCACTGTTCAAACTGATCCAGCGTGATTTCCATCAGCGGCGGGTCATCGTACATATTAAGTCGAAATGGATACTCGACATAGCGAGACACTTCTGCCGTGTAATTGTTTCGTTCGAGAATTCGTCTTTTGCCTTGCCTGAACATGTTGTGTGTTTGGGAAGACGCGTCGCGTAATTATAATTTATGTATGCACGTCTAATTGAACGCCATGGATCGACGCGACCCAATGTAAAAAAATATATTAACCACATAGCAAAGAGTGAACCTCATAATATTCGTTACTGTCTCGTTATATCTTATGTAGAACATAAAGAAAGCTCGTTGTATATATATTATATATGCCCTCAAGTCATTTTAGACCCTTGCCGTTGTAAAATGCCAACTGTAATACTCTTGCTTCGATATCGACGCAAAGAACTGTCATCTGCTGACACAGAATCCGATTTATCTCCGCCTTCTACATCTGCTTCCCTGCCGTCATCTCCGCTCTGACTTAATGTATATGTTTGTTTCTTGCTGCTCTTTCTGCGTGGCATTTTGGGTCGTGAATGAATTCTGTCATCAGAAGACCGCGACAAAGGAGGAAACGCGCGATGGGGTCCCAAAACTAGGGTCAGCTCCCCCTCAGATTCTTCAGAGCTCTCGCCATCAGTATCTTCTCGGTCCGCAGCAAAGTCTGAAGACGCAACTTCACTAAGAACAGGCTGATGATGCGGCTCTAAAGGTGTGCCGAGGTGTGTATCCAGGGGTGTGTCCATGTCTTGTGGATGGTGAGGGTCTAATCGCGTATCCAAGTCTGTCACCTCGAGATGGGGATCCAAACTTCCTTCTATGCCTCCAGCCGGTCGCTTCCCCTTTTCTAGTGTCGACCATCCCTGAAACGCGTTAGGCAGGGAATTGGGGCCAATAGGGGACGAGTTGCTGACACTGGGAGCACTGGACTCACTTAGTCCCGGTTCGCGGTTAGTCGACAGGCTTTCTTCGTATCCGCCCACATCGCCTTCTAAGAGAGAATGCAAGTTCAAATTGCTCTGACTAGAAACCATCGTTCGCGACAAGGATTTGTTTGAAGACAGGCTGCCTGATGAAACCACAGATGACCTTCGAAACTCCGGAGCAGAAGTCCCTGGTATACTATCAATTGCTGCAGACGACCTGCTCGTGGTACGAGATTTCGCCATTGACGAGTTTAGAGCATTGGAAAATGAACTTCCAAATGAAAGGTGATGTTTATGTTTAGAAGCAGCCGTGGAAACCGCCGACGGCAGAGCTGGTTCTCGTGACGTCGATCTGGAAGCAGTACCTGACAGCTTGGAAGAGATAGATGAGTTTGAAGACTTTCGGCGGAGTCCCGCAAACTCCAATGCAGTAGTTCCAAATCGGGTGAGACCCCTCCGGATCTTCCCACTGATTCCTTGCACGGCTTGTTGGAGTTCTTCCCCAGTGACCTGGATTCGTTCACCTCCTTCTCCAGTGTGCAGAAATTGTTCGAGGTGGACCGGGTCGAGTCCTTGGCAGATCCACGCGTGACGTTTAATCTCATGGATGCCTATCCGCTTTGTCACGTCCTTTTCCAACATCTTACGGATCAGATCCTTCGCCGATTCCAGGTCTTCATCTCGTTCTCCTGTGAATGGTTTCGGTTCCTGTTGTTTCACTGGTGAATGTAGCGATGGACTCGAACTCACAAGGGAATTCATACTATCGTCACCATGTAGGTTGTAAAATATAGAGGAATGCTTTGGAGGAGAAGATGGCGTGGCCGGTTCAGCAAATGCGGAGTCGTCTAATTCATCGGGAAACACCAGGTCCTGCTTTACAATAACATCAAACAGCTCAAACTCACTTTCTGCTGTGAACGGAACCCGTCCGTAGAGCAAACAGAAAAGAGTCACACCAAACGCCCAGATATCAATCTTGTAGGTGATTGGAGGCCGTTTTTCTCCAGTGGCTGTCGACATGCAAAGTTCCGGAGCGAAGAAAGCTGGTGTTCCGGCTGTTTTGGCCAGTTCTACTTCGTCATTAGGATATTCGATTGATGAGGCATAAGAGACTCCAAAGTCGGATATTTTGACTTTTCCTTCTTTGGAGAGTAAGAGGTTGGCAGGCTTTATATCTCGATGGATGATGCCCTGGAAATGGAGATATTCTAAGCCAAGAATCACATCTCGAGCGGTAGATTTTATCATTGCTCGAGGCATGCAGGGAGTGCCGTCTTCGTTTTGCCAGCGTATTTCTCCCTTTTCCATATATTCGAGAACAAGATAGATCTTCTTCGACTTTGTGTCGTCTAAGACTTCTTTCAGAAACACGATGTTGGGATGGTTGCACTTCTTGAGTATAGCAATCTCTCTACGGATCTTTTCTTCCTGAGTAGCAGTGGTCCGTGATCGTCCCAGACGAGGTCGTCCTTGTCTGTCTACAATTTTTATAGCCTAGTTAGTATTTACTCCTAGTAATTTTTTTGTGACTACGATTAGTCGTTGGATACACTTACCACAAAACTCCCGCTGTCCATATCTTTTGCTAGTTTAACCTTGCCGTGTTGTCCTCTTCCTAGTTCCTTTATTATTTCATATGTGTTCAATTTCTTTCTTCCGGATATCGGATCGTAGTCTATGCTTATATGGTGTGTTTCTTTGACTGATGATGTCCTGCTCATTTGCGAGGGACTTGGTGACCCTCGCGGAGTCAGTGACGGCGTCGTGGTCATTTCGGGGCTCTTTGGTTGGTTCTGGTGGTGTCTCAACAGCTTGTTCTTAAGTAAACTGCCCGACTCAGAACCAGTAGCTAGGTTGCTCGTCGATAGCGAGTCCTTATTCAACATGTAATGCAAGTGAGCTCCCACACCGTGAACTCCGTGAAACCCTGGTTTGAGTCCCGAGAGAGATGCTGTTCGGGCAGATACCGACCGGGGAGAAGAAGCCAAGTCACGTCTCAACGGGATGTGAGTGTGCGCTCCTCCTAGCGGGGACGGAGATGGCAGAGCCGAACTCGGAGATGATCTTGTCGACGAAGCAGCCGACGGAGGAGGTGTAGTAGCAGTTGCAGTAGACAACACAGGGTCTGAAGGTTCCGCTAAACCTGCTCCCGGCGACGCCAACAACGATGGACCATTGCCCAGGAGGGAAATGGCGCTAGGCGGCGCGCTCAAAGGCGAGGCCGAGATTCCCAACCCTGAAGTTGGTGAAGTGGGTCCACTCATGAAACCAGCACGACCCAGATTTGAGTTTGAAGGCAGCGGCGGCGGCGGTAGCACCGGCCGAGAGGTTGGAGAGGACGACAGTGACGGCGGCGGCGACTGTCGAAGTTCTCTATTACTGTTGTTGTTGGTGGAATCTCCCTGCGTCAGAGGCAAAAAGGAAAACCCACTCATGGGACTGTCAGGCATAATTGTGAGGAATGACTGCAAATATTAGAAGAATGCAGTAGCAGCCACCAACACAAGAGGTTGTCGTCCAATGGTTCAAACATGCAGGTTAAAAGGATCAAGGATAAAAAGTCGTCAAATACAAACTACTGGGCAATTAGGTCTGAGGCTTTGAGTGTGGCTTTTGTATGTGTGAGTATTGGGTGTTCTTAGTGCGTTTCGTGTGTGGTCGCTCTCAGGATTTATTGATAAGTTTGTCCCTTCTTTCCTAGCGGTCCCGACCTAGGGGGTTGATTGTCGTTTAAGGAATGAGATTCAAATCAGATATGATTGCACTGTAAATTAAATATTTCGATGACAAAAAAGGGTATTTTGGTCCGCGCTTAGTTATTGGTTTTGACGTTCCAATACAAAGGTGATTTTGGAGCAAAGAGGGGGTGTCGGGTAAGTGGGGAAGAGAGACCGGCAGAATAGCTGTACTGTACTATAGGAAGACGTTTGTGTTTACATGTGAAATTTATATGTAAAAAATAGTATATTTCTGTGAATATGTTAGTATGTATATGAGATAATTTGTAGGGTCAGAAAAGTGGCCGTTGGTAGTCTGGTGAATGAATTGATTGATATGAGCTTACAATTTGGGCTAAGGCGGTTGCTAGGCGGAGGTTTGTTAGGCATTTCTTAGGCATTAGGCATTAATCTTAGGCGGCGTTTGTTCTGTAACTATCGTACTTTCCATTTCGCTAAAGTAGTCAACTGAGCTGGACAGCCCGAAATAACTGCAAAATACACAAAACCACTTGATAAAATATAAATATTAATTCTCGTGTACAATAATAATTATCCGCATGTTCGATGTCATGTTCTATAGTCAAGTCTAATCTACGATTTAGAGCTGATCACCACCTAATCGTCTTCGTCCTCAACATCGTCGTCATCTCCAAGTTCTTCTTCTTCTTCCTCTTCATCGCTATCTACTATGTCTTTGCTCTTCTTCTTTTGCTCCTTTTCCTTCTTCTCTTTCTCCTTCTCCTTTCCGTCGTCCTTAACCTTTTTGCCCTGCAACCGATCAATAGCACTCTGTATCTCCTCCCTCTGCTCGATCAATTTCTCCCATTGTTCTACAGTAAGAGAGATTCCCTAGTCAGCTGCATTCTATTACACCCACTCTAAAACTACGCACCTTTTTCCCTGGTTTCTCTTCATCGCCAGCAGTATAAAACTCTCGAATATCGATCAGAGTCTTGGCCTGAAACTTGCGAACCGAGACTTTTCTCAATTGACTGAGCTGGTTAGCTCCGGATTACGTGGACACAGATATATATATTGATGAACATATTTTACAATGTAGCTAACTACGCACCTGAAAGATGGATTCTTCACTTTCACTACTGTCATTCTTCCTTTTCATGTTTCAGTGACAAGGAACAACTTTCCGGCACATTAGTTAAATATACTGCAGATGCTCACGTAATATCGGTGTGAAAGGAGCGGGAAGGTGCAGACGTCTCCTTCCACCCACAAAGTCCAACCGACAGAGTTCAGAAATACTTCATGCACAAATACAAGCTTGGTACCGGTGTACATAAATATTATTGTAAGCACTTGATGCAACAAAATAATCACTTTCAGGTGTCCATCAGCATGCATACCTATATGCACAACCATGTACGTAACATGCACGCTCCCGTATTGACATCCGGGTAAACTCATATCTATACCATCCTTAACTTGGATCGCGACTATCATAATTGTCATGTCCGCTCCTTTCAAGAACAAATACCATCTTAGACAAGTGGCGAATGATGCCAGCAAGGCATGCTTTGTATGCTATAAACCAGCAGCCACAGTGCTCGTCTCAGAAGACGGAAAGGCTGATTTCTTCTACGTCTGCGATATCCATTTAACCGACCCCGGATTCGCAACTGCCGACATTGATCCAGAGGTAGAAGCAGCCAAAAAACGTAAAGAAGCACTAGATAAAGAAATAGAACTACTTAAGAAAGAATGGGAAGAACGTAAAAAGAAGAAAAAGAACGATAAAGACAAGGAGAAGGAGAAGGAGAAAGAAAAGGAAAGCAATGTTCATCAAACAGAATTACAAACCAATGCAAAGAAAGACGAGGACATAATCGGTCGTAAACCTCGTATTTATACTCTGCACAAGGATATCTATGGTCTTCGACTCGGTAGCCACCGAGCCACGCAAAAGGTTAAGCAGACCCGCCAAATGCTGCAGAAACCAACATTGTTTCCAAAAGTGCCGACTCATCAGCCGGGCCAGACAACACCGTCCGGCACAACACCACCAGCAGGACCATCTGATACAGAGCAATGACCTTTGGTTATGTTCTTATGTCTCATGTCTCATGTCATTTATGTGTTCTATGTCAAAAAATCCTCTCTTGATGACATTCCATCAGTTGGAATTTGCTACAACCGTCTGTAACCATTCCTCCCATTTTCCAACTTTATCAAAACTAACGCTGCCCTCACGCACTGTTATCTGACTTTCCAACTGACTAAACCTCATATTCCCCTCTGAGCCAATCCAGATATCCTCTTCTCCATGAGATTTCACGTCTCCTAGCCCCTTTTTCGTGGATTCTCGAAGGTTGTCGATTTCTTGCTCCAATAAAGTGGTCAACCTCGTGGCACTCATGGCATTGAACACATCGCTTTTGTTGGCAGCAATCAAGATATCAATCCCACCTGCTTTCACTTCTACTAACTGTAGAATTCTGTACAACCCTTGCGCTGCTTTGGTGATACCCTTTGATCCACTAGCACTATCTAGTACGTATATTATTCCCTTTAGACTCTGGTGTAGTCGGGTTTTGATTTCGTTTTCATATAAATATGATAGTTTGGGGTGTCCTGGCAGGTCCATTAACAGGTACTCTGCCACAGGATTTTTAAGCGGGATTTGTATGCTGGACTCGTTTGTAGTCTGCGACGACACTGTCTGTGGAATTCTTTTTGTTGTCCATTTCAGGAACAGTGCCGTTTTTCCAGAGTATGACGGTCCTACGATCAAGAAAGCAGGCTTTCCGGCTTTCTTCCCGGGGAAGCTACCGGTACTGAATGCAATACCAATGAATGCAAGGATCACCAGCCCTAGTATGATACTCAGAACTATCGAAGAGGGCATGTTGGGAAACGATTGAGAGAATGTGTGATCACGATCAAAGTATTAATCGTTAACGTTGCCAGCCTCACTAGTCTGCACGGCTCATGTGGGATAGCTGTAACTGGAAAAGATCTACCTACATGAAAAATCAAAGAGTCATGCAACTCCACTCTTCCTGATATCTCTCCATCATACAACCACAAAAATGTCAACTTTCGGAACTTTGTTTCGGGTAACAACCTACGGAGAATCTCACTGCAAGTCAGTCGGATGCATTGTCGATGGAGTTCCTCCGGGAATGGACCTCTCTGAAGAGGACATCCAGCCTCAGCTGACACGAAGACGGCCAGGCCAGTCTAAACTGAGTACTCCTCGAAATGAAGCTGACGCAGTCCAGATCCAATCTGGCACTGAGTTCGGTAAAACGCTAGGAACTCCTATCGGCATGGTTGTAGCAAACAAGGACCAAAGACCCAAAGATTACTCTGAAACCGATATTTATCCTCGACCCTCCCACGCTGATTACACATATCTGACCAAGTATGGTATAAAAGCCAGCTCAGGAGGAGGTCGTTCGTCGGCTCGAGAAACCATTGGGCGAGTGGCAGCTGGAGCCATTGCCGAGAAATTTTTGAAACTGGCTAACGGCGTGGAGATTATCGCTTTTGTCAGTGGGGTGGGCCATATCGGTTTGGAACGAGATGTAAAGTCTGCCAGATTTTTGGAACTCCTGCAGACCATTACCCGAGAACAGGTCGATGCCAGTGGGCCAATTCGATGTCCCGATGAAGAAATATCTCTGCAAATGGTCAAATTGACTGAAGAAGTCCGGGATTCCAAAGATTCCGTCGGAGGAGTTGTCACCTGTGTAGTCAGAAATGTTCCCGCTGGACTGGGAGAACCTGTATTTGACAAACTCGAAGCTAAACTAGCCCATGCCATGCTCTCTATCCCTGCTACGAAAGGATTCGAAGTTGGATCAGGGTTTGCTGGAACTGCAGCTCGAGGATCTGAACACAATGATGCTTTCTTTGCTGGGCCAGACGGAAGATTCCGAACCAGGACAAACAATTCTGGAGGCATTCAAGGAGGTATTTCCAACGGTGAAAACATCTATTTCAGTGTGGCCTTCAAGCCTCCTGCTACTATTTCTCAAGCTCAAACCACCAGCTCGTACGAAGGAATTGAAGGTGTGTTGGAAGCTCGAGGACGACACGATCCTAATGTGGTTCCTCGAGCTATTCCTATTGTCGAAGCTATGACTGCTCTAGTTTTGGCAGATGCTCTGCTGCAGCAAAAGTCAAGAGACTCTGCCAGAGATGTTGTCCAGAGGAACTAAGCAAGAACAAAGAATTGTAGATATACGACTCGTAAGGCAAAGTCTAAACAACATAATGGTGGCCGCGAAGCAGGCCATGTATTAATATATAACTATAATTTTTCAACTAATAGCTCCTGCTGGCATAATCCCTCTCGGGTCACTAACATCCCAGATGCCTCCTATACACGCTGTGTATTCCAGGAATACACATCATCCCTCGGGCGTTCTGAATCTCAGAGAGATTCAGAACGAGATCTAGGCGAATACCAAGGGTCAATTGGGTGACCTTCATAAGTATCGACTTTCTTGAGTTCTGTACCATTCACTTTATTTCGAAGTGGGAATCCATTGAGATCCGATAGTGCGTAGAGGTTGTTTTCAAACACGCGAGTAACAATGTGAGGACCGCCATAATGAGGTTCTTGCTTATGTTTTCGATATCTGTGTCGAAGCACATAATCTCCTTTTTCGTAGACTTGAATAAGAACTTTCTTTTCGACTACGTTGCTGAACTTCATTTTTCTTCTCTTTCGTTTCGTTGACATTGTCTCGGATTTCGAGTAGCTCCTGAATCTGAAAGATACGGTACTTTTCATTTTCCGTGATTTCTTCAGGCGTAGGCTCGCGGTTGTAATCGGTGCGTTTAGGTAAATCATATCGGTCGATTCCAGTGGTAAGAAATAGAAGGGAATAGCCATTAGAACTCGGCTCGATATTGTATTGAAACAACGCCATCTCTAGAAGAGTGATCCAAAGGTCTATCTGGCAGAGAACGACAAAGTTTTGCTAGAACATCCTTAAGTTCACCATTAAATCTTTCAACTCTTCCATTTGTTTGAGGATGGTAAGGAGTAGTTCGTTTCTTGATATTACCATAGGCTGAACAATAATCTTTGACTTGTTGACTTTCAAATTGGGATCCGTTATCAGTAATGATTCCTGAGGTGTTCCGAATCGAAGGGAGATTTGGGTCAACAAGAATATAGCCACATCAGCTGTCATATTAGGACATTCAGTAGCCATTCCATATCCAGTACAATAATCAATAGCAGTGCAGATATATATGACACCACAGTTGCTATTCAAATTGAATGGTCCGGTAAAATCCAATCCCAATCTCACAAAGGGGTCCACTAATGTCAAAGGAGTTAACGGTTGACCATAAGATTTGTGGGCTGTCATAAGAGTGCAAGTTGGGCATTTTCGAATGACTTGTCTTAAGATCCATCTTTCTTGTGAGTTCCAGGCTCCCTTTTGTATGATCTGAGTGATTGTTCCAATCTTGCAATGGGCAGTCTTTACATGAATTTCTTCGGCTAGTTTAAGATAATCTTCTTCTTTGATATGGAGTTTATCCTCAACAATCGTAAAGTTCAGAAAAATCCAATCAGGCAACAAGTGTGCTGACAACTCCTTTTGAGTTGTAAGGAACAAGAAGATTTCTTCTAAATCTGTATTAGTCAATTCATCCAATTTTGAGATTGGTGGTGTATCTATTCCATCTCCTGCCTCTTCGTCGAGCAACAGCGTTGTATATACTGTGATTTCGGTTGGGATAAGATCATCGGAGGTAAGATCAGTGCGACGAGAGAGAGAATCTGCAACAAGGTTCGTAGGACCAGGGCGATAGATAATTTCCGGGGAGAAATTGGCGAGTTGATCCATGAAACGGGCCATGCGGGGAGTAACTTCTTTCTTGTTGTAAACTTGAGAAAGACTTTGATGGTCAGTGTAGGCAGTAATTTCGCAACTTTTCAACAACCTGCTCTATTGGCTATCTCTCTTCTACAATTGTTGAAGCCTTACAAACTCCAACTTACGAGTTGCCTCGCGAATGCAACCGAAACTTTGTTGTTGCACTCTGTGATCATTTGACCAGTCGAGGAGCAATATCGTTTTGACTCCCACCGTTACCCAGGTATCTTCTTCCCTTGAATCCCCACCTCTCTTAACCGTCAACCATATGACCGATGAAAGCAGTATACTACGGACGTGCTCAGCCTAACCGCAACTCTCGATCCTATCTGTCTGCCCCTCCTGGCCGTTTCGGTAACGGACGTGGTCGCAAATTGCCTTTCAAGGACCGAAAACCGAATTTTAAGAAAAAAACTGTCTTTAAAATTGGCGGTGATCTTACTGGTGAACTCACATTGAGGACACTGGGCCTTATCAAAAGAACAGCCGGTATGCAAAACGTTCTCATCTTACGTTCATTGACGACGACAACAATATCGAACAGGTTTTCCCCGTCTCTATCCTTGATGATTCCACAGAGTCCTTCTCATTTGTTATTGCCGACAAGGATGACCTCGACGAAACCATCTCCTACTTCATGTCTATTTCCGAAGACGCCCCCGCAGTCTATCACGCCTTTGACGCTCCTGATGAGTGGAAAGACGCTCTCACTGCCGCCGCCTCTAGTTATAGAATCACCGAAGTTTCCGATGCCCAGAATTGCGTGGTTTTCTTGCACTCTGCAATTACTACAACCGATTCGTTCCAAATTTTCTCAAATCGCTTTGCCTCTCACTAATCTGACGCAGAATGCCCCTCCAAAAGGAAAAGCTATTGAACTACGACGGTCTCGAAGCCTTTGAGAAGTTGAAACAAAGCCTTGCCACTGATGCCTTGCTTGTTCAACCCGACTACAAGCTTCCATTTATCATGGAAACTGACGCTTCTCAATTTGCCGTTGGAGGAGTTCTCTCCCAAGTTGATTCCGACTCTGGCTTACGACGACCCATCGCTTTCTTTAGCAAGAAGTTGAACCCAATCACTTAATATATTGCTGGTTACTTGTAGTTTAGTACCTACAACGAGTCTATAGTATATTTGTTTACTGGACGGCCTATTTGTTGGCTACCGCCCTTGTATCGAATAGTTATTAGCGCGCTTATCCCGCCGTGGAAAGCACAACGCCAATGAATTCATATCCTAGACTGCTATCCCTTATAGATCGGCCACGATCCGCATTCGATCCGGTTATCTTATCTTATCAGTGATCAACGTATAAAAACCATCATGTCCGCTTGTTTTGTGCGTCCCTAGCATGAAATCATACAATATTGGCATCTTTATAGCCGAATCGTTGGTTGTATCCATAGAAGAGGTTAGTATAGCTTTTAAAAATAATACACAACCTAACAAAGAAATACGGACACTATGGTAAAATTGTCCGTGATTGTCTTGAACGGGGATTCTCACGACGGCCTGACGAAAAAGTGAAGCTCAACGTTTCGTACTATGATGTAGTCCAGCAGGTATATCCCAATCAGTTGGAACTAGATAATTTGCATCTTATTCTGGTGACCGGATCAGCAGCAGGGGCATACGACAAGTTTCCCTGGGTTCTGAAGCTCACGGAAAAACTTCAGCATATACATCGAGAACACAATCATATCAAACTCGTAGGGATCTGCTTTGGGCATCAGATAATAGCACATGCTCTCACCAATCTGCAGGTTATTGTCAACCCAAAAGGTTGGGAACTAGGCGTATATACCGTGGATTTAAGCAAGTCCGAGCATTCTCCGTTGTCCGAGCGGTTTCACTACAAGATTCAAATGGTTCATCAGGACATCGTAGTAGGAGAGCCGACAGATGGATGGAAGGCCATAGGAAGTACTGATAAATGTGAAATTCAAGGGCTGTACTTGAAGGACAAAGTTTTGACGTTTCAAGGTCATTTTGAGTTTGACAGATTTATTACTAAAGAAACCTTTAAATCCATTGTTGATCCAGCCATCGAACCTGCAAAAAGGTCAGCAATACGGGAACAAATTCAGCAAGATGATGACTCTGACTGGGTTATCGATTGTGTGGTCGGGTTCTGTCAAGGAACAGAGAGTTAACTTTCGTCTTAGCAACAGAGCTTGAATACACTCAAGAAAAACCTAGTATAATTCTATAGTCATCCACATAAAACATTAAAACTAACACAGTCCAAACTGTCTTTCTTAAACTGCCCTTCCGTTGTAACCTGACACCCGTCGTTCGGTGTCAGTCACTGACATATCCGACTTATTTCTCTTATGAATGTGGATCGATGATTGGCCGCTTGGTTTTCGACCCAGAACCGAAGACGTCCGCGACATAATGTCTACCTCATCTTCCATATCTGGGTTTGTGACCCGTAGTCGGGACCGCCGTTGCGAAGAGACGAGAACTTGCACATCTCGTCCCTCCAGCGGATCGTCATCGTCTTGATCTCCGTCAAATTCATAACCTAGTCTCGTCCTCTTTTCATTCCAAGAATTTATTGATGCAGAATCCCGAGGATACGGCCCAGAGAAACGATCGCTTAAAGAGGGCACTGGTGAGAAACGACTTGTCCTAAGAGAACCCGACTGTTTTCGTTTCTTTCGAAAGAGCACGACAGTTGCCGCAGCAATGCCGGCAATGGAAAGAGGGAATATGGTTGAAAGAGCTGCGATGCCACCACTACTAAGTTTCGAGGAGGATGTCGGCGACGGAGCAGACGAGACTGCAGTTGAGACGGGTTCAGCCACCGTGGACGTCACCTCTGCCGGAGTCGCCTGCCCGACTACTAGGCTTTGTATACTGTTCCAAGTAGAAGGGTCGTACAACGAAATGGTAAAGTTCCACGACGTTGATGATCGAGTGAACTTGCTGAAAAGACTCGATCTCTTCGAGTTACCACTGGTAGACTCCAAACTCACTGTGATAAAAGTACCATTGACTGAGAACGCAGCGTTAACAGGACTGTCCGAAAGCTGTAAATCTGACCAGGTCCAAGCTTGGCTATTCCCCAACGACAACGACGCAAAGTATGGACGTGCAGCTCGACCATCGACAGACCCGCCTATGACTACCGCCTGGCTAGCTGATCCGCCATCACCATTCACGGGCACCACCAACGGGTTCGTTCTCGAGTCAATGTCACTGGAATTATTCGCACTGCGGAAAGTCCAAGACCCGAATTGCCAAATGGCCACCTGCTGTAAATTGATCCATCCTGAGGAACCCGCAGCTCCTCCAACAATCAAAAACGTATCGTTGTCTATTTGGGCTGCCCCAGCTGAGCTGAACGCTCGAGGCGGATTTGCATTTGGAGGTTCGAAAAACGACAGTGAAGAAGTGTTGAATGCATAAAGAGTGTTGTAAACACTGCTTGAGTCGGGGCAATAGCCTCCAAACATGTATACAATATCATTGCTTGTCCAGATGGTGGCATTGGAAAGATAGTAGTCAGGGGGAGACGAGGCTAATGCCTTCCATGTTTGTGTAGAATCGTCATACTGCGAGACTTGAATTGGGCTATTTTGGCAGGATCCTTGGTCGCCGTAAAATGCAAATAGCTGGCCAGCCGAATCGACCGCCAGTTGCGAATTCTGTGGAGGGGATGCCAGCCAGGAAAGGCTGTTTTGTACATCTCCGATCGAATCTCCGCCGAGAAGATTTGAAGTATTTAAAGACAATACCGACCCGTCGTCGAGTTGTACAACAGATGCTAGCGGGGAGTATAGACTCGACCAGCCATATGCCGTTGAAATGCAAGAAAAGAGGCTAATAGCCGACACAGCAGACCGTCCCGATTTCCGGACTGAGAGTTTCATATATGATCTTCAGGCTCAGGGCAGAGAAATATTTCTTTTAAAAAGTTTTTGGGTACACAAACGCAGCAAGGATCTCGAAATAAAAAGAATGTGAATCTAAAACGATAGTGGAGTGCCAGTTCAGATACACGGCCAATCGGGTGAATCAATCGCTGCCGAAGCTGTAAATAATGCAATGGATCTTGAACAATGGGGCGGATCAAAACAATGGTTGCCATGGTGACGACGCGAGTTTAAAGTAGACTAACGCGCGTTTGCATATGTGGGTAAACTGTGGTACGCCAAAGCAGGGGAACTGAGGCAGGGGTGGACTTTGCACCAGCAAGCTGTAAGATGTACGTATAACATTACAGTAGGTAGAACTGTTGTTATACATACATACACAATATAAACAGCATGTACATGTATAGAATGTAGTGCTATAGAGAGAATCTTGGCTTGCATTGCCCACCGTTGAGAGTTCCCGGTATTGGACGGGTAGGCTAGTGCAAAAATAAGCCAAGCCCCAGTGCAGGTAGTAGTTTCCACAGGTGATACTATCCGATTGAACCGAAGACACACCAGGCTTACTTGGCTTTGTCTGACTGTTATACAATTGTCACATCTGAGGTCGGAGATAGTTGACAACACTCTAAGTCAATTCTCAAGGACAATCGTTTAGGGAGTCACCCATGTAAACATTGACGTCAATGGAATTATACACACCATGCTCGCTGCACACGTATAACTATCCACACAGATATACCCTGGCTTGCTTATCCCATTTTTATGGTGTTTATCAGTTTATCGTTTGTCGACGTATGTTTCAAGTTTTCTGCAATTCGGCATATCACTAACCGATTTGGATTCCCTCATTCCTATCAGTCTGTCAAGATGAAGTTGATTACCTTGTTTGAAAATAGGGGAAGGGGTCAATATGTAGAACGTCTGGGAATTTTCAGGTTGGTATACATCCCCTGAGTTCCTGGCTTCCCCTTTAAATTATTTATTTTTTACTTAGTATACAGCAGCCGGAACCGCTTCAATTAAGGGCCATCCGCCGTTTTTTATTTACGCTGTACCTTACGTTACGCACCACACAGCGTTTGAGTACAGCCAGCGTTAGGTACAGCATTAGCCAGCCGTTAGGCACAGCGTATATCTTTTTGACTAACAGCCCTCTTTGAGGGACCTGGGACGTACAGATTGTATAATTCCCTAACTGGTAATAGCATGATACGCTGTTTTGTAGTTTGTATTCATAACCATGCCCCCGCACTTGACCTATTTGGAACGGTTGTCCCTTTTACCCCGACAGCCTCTATTGGGACATAACGCATCTGCTTTGCTCGAGGAATCAATAGTTTACTTTGATTTATACCTGTTCGGCACAACCCTGTCTGCACCGATCGCCAGGTTTGTGCATGATCGTCGGGATCTGCCGGCCGTTGAGCGGTACTTGACTCTTTTGACTTCCTAATTGAGGTTAGAGCTTGGATTGTGCAGGTTTTGAAACTCGGGCGGCACCAAAATGTACAATATGTTGTGTATCTTTCGAGGTGAAAGGGGGGAGGAAGTAAAACTTCAAACTGGGGTTGAAATTGATGAAGATATATCAAGTACAATGGGGATCGGACAGTATAGTGCCATGTAAATTAAACTTTAATCGGTGGATCATAAAGTAATAATATAAAAAACGCTATCTCTCTGCATCTCTACAATTACTTTTTCTATTATCTAATGGGCTTTTCTGTGCGGCGCTTTGCACCAGCTCGGATTGAGGTGTAATGCCGAGTATGTGTAACGAGAAGGGGCGTACTGGCCGAAACTAAGAGAGAGGAATGAAAGCGACAGGATGGGAAGCAATAAAGTGAAAATTGCGTTTTCAGTCAATATATTCGTAGTTGAATAGCCTCACATTAGTAAAGGGACCAGTTATGCCCCTTAAACAAATTACCCTCGGCTGGGTACATAATGGAACTGCATAACACGCCGATCATTCAGTCGATCTTTGCGCACGCGCAATTGTAAGCTTAAGTAATCCACGCATTTAACTAATCCAAAGCATCAAAT
The DNA here is from genome assembly GCA_030583385.1 of Spencermartinsiella ligniputridi. Taxonomy (NCBI): domain Eukaryota; kingdom Fungi; phylum Ascomycota; class Dipodascomycetes; order Dipodascales; family Trichomonascaceae; genus Spencermartinsiella; species Spencermartinsiella ligniputridi. The sequence goes on along the minus strand of JAJMIC010000006.1, from coordinate 865,128 downwards.
GGACGCTAGCCCGTGCTTTTACTGTACCATATACGCTGGTTACGACCGTTTGTTTTCTCTTATCATTGCTGTGAACCGTTTTGTTTGTTAATTGGGGCTGTCTGTCTGCCATTGGCTGTTTTATATACAAGAGCCTATAAACCCTCTTCATCTGATGAAACAAGCTTTTCCCCTCATTCCAGCATCCGCCTTGTTTTCTCACTCATCCCTCTTCCTCTTTCTCTCACTCTCTCCACCCCCTGTCAATACCGTCAATCATTCCACATCTAACAAATGCTTTTTTTCCTTTTATCATTATTTTGTTGTGTTCATAACAAATTTGTAAAATCAACCCCTCATTGTCCCGCTTCGCCTAGGCACCAGGTTTTACCATTCCGTATTGCTTTTTTTGGCCGGTTGGGATGCAGCACATTGTATCACTCCATTTGCTTTTTGCTGCATAATGTCGATCCTGCTCCTATTCCAATCTTCTCCTCCCAGGTCCACCTCTCCACACAAACCGTCAGGCAATGCTTAGCGTAATGATTTGGTAAACTAAATAAATACTAGACTTAGCGCTTTTTTCTTGGGCCCTTTCGCTCCCTTGATTTATTGGCTTTTTTGGACCGTGTATACTAGTGTGTATTATAGTAAGTAAAGGAAGGTAAGAATTAAACAGAGTTTAATGGCGTTATGATAGGCCGTGCGTGTGAGTGGGCGTAAGCACCCCGTAGTAGTAGAAGAGTCAAGGAAAGAGAGAGAGAGGAGCGTAGAGATAGAGAGAAGGTGACAAACGACAACGACCAAATCGATACAAATGTACAGAGAACAAGCTCTATGATGTTACCATTTTAATGACACAGCAGCTGCAGTGCGGAACCTGTGAAACACTGGTAAAACTGCCCATGCACCATCCCGAACGGCCAACCAAATTAGCTCTACAGCAAAACGCTATTAATTGGGGGCTGAATAAGTTCAGAAAAAATTGTATTAATATACAATAAATAACTCATATACGTATCGACAAGAGACGTGTATAATTTTTTGCTATTGTTTATTCGCGGTTGCTGATTTTCGACTACTGACATCATCATAATTATCATCGTCATTGCCTAGGAACGAGACCGAATGTTTTGAAACATGGCAGTGAAACAGACAAAACAATTATTATCATCATACATTTGGGACGACCTAACGACACATACAGACCGGATCCACTTGCGTAAAGCACTGCGAGGCTCTGCACAGTTTCAATCAGCCAATTTGAATTAAAATACAGTTGGTCATGATGATTATTATAATTTTAGATTGACAGCGATAAGTTGTGTTACCGAATTGTGGATTTGTGAGAAGAAGCTCTGCGACCATCATCTATTTTTCTAGTCCTCCTCTCTCTGACTTGCTGTGGTGTGCTCCGTGCTGTACTACTACTACGTTTTGTGTGTACTTTATACTGACTTAGGTGTTTTTGATTGATAACTTGCCAGAGTTTCTTTGAAATCCAGCTTTTTTCCCGGACGACTTGTTTTTTTTGTGTGTTTTAATTTGTAAGTATTTGCGAACATCGGTGAGAGTTTTGAATATTTGTTTGGAGTGGCTCGCTGCTGTGTGGTTCATGTGGGCACATCTGTGACATTCCTGTAACAGGCTGTACATCCTGCGTGTCTGCATCGCCCTGGCTTATAATCTGAGACATTGTACTGGGTACTGTCGGGCCACGGGTCGGCACAACCGTCGGAAGTTGAGGTGGGTTTTTTGTTTAGGCTGCACACATTGGCCAATCCAATGGTTCTGAACCAGCTTATTATTAGAATGAAACATTCTATAGTGGTTTCTGACCGGTTTGACCGACGGAGTTACTGACGCAAACCATTGCTGGCCGGGGTTGCAATTCCCTACCAGACCTTTCCTTACCAAAACTAAATTGTGAATCTGAGACCGTTTTAATTTTCGACCCATGGTGGTAGCAGTAGAAATCAAGGTTTTGGTGGAAATCCTCCCCTTTTTTTCACCCTTGGCAGGAATGGTTTACTCAACGCTAATATGTGTTTGATTATTTCATACTTGTTCTTCTTCTTTTCTTGACAATTTGCTGGGAAATTATCAAGGGCAGCATAGATTTCAAACAATAACAACCTAGTTCTAACAAGTGCTGTTCTCCTGTCAATTCTGGCCTTGACCCCATTTTGATATTTATTAATTTTGAAATCGGAACTGCTACAAGTCCTTTTTTGTTTCGTTCTGTTAAAAAAGAGTCGATATACGCTTTTAAAGAGTCGACTTGCTAATTTACGTTGTTTTTCGATACGCAGTTATCGAAATATTCTGTCAATTGTTAATACTAATAGCCAACAACGACTCTGTCAACCCCTTCGCCTGTAGGTGGAGGTCAGGGCCAGGATCCCCAAATACATAGACAGCCACCCCAGCAACAAGAACAACAAGAACAACAACAGCAGCAGCAGCAGCGAGACCCTTCTCTTCATCCTCAAACCTCCTCTTCTTCAACTGGTCCTGTACCACCACCACTTCCGCATTCTTCACAGGGACCGTCGTCGTACCCCGTCCTCCCACCCGTGTCAGGATCAGCTCCTCAACAGTATGAACCTGGAGTCGAAATATTGCAACAGCCATTATCTTCTTCCTCATATTCGTTACAGCAATATTCCCCTCAGCAATCTCAGCAACAACAAGGTCAATCTTCAAGAGTTCCACTCCCTCCATACCATCATCAACAACAGCCTCCAATGATGCAAACTATGTATGCTTCATATCCAGAGCCATACGGGAGATATCCTCAAAATCAGCCTGGTCCTCAACAACCGCTAGCTCCCCTTGCCCGTCAACCGGGTTACGAGTTTCATGACCAACAGCAGCAGCAGCAACCAGGCCAGCAGCAACCGGTTCAACAACAACAACAACCACAGCAGCAACAGCAGGTTCAACAGTCGCAGGCTCAGCAGCCTCAACCGCAGCAACAACAGGGACAAACCCAACAACAAGGTCAACCCCAGCAGCCAGCCTATTACTACCCTCAGCCATCACTCCCTCAGCCACAAGGTCTGCAGCAACAACCTTTGGTGTATGATCCATCCCAGCAAGCGTCGTCTTCGTCATCACAGGCTCTCAGTCCAGCCATACAATTTCCTTCAATGGTCCATGCCATCCAGGTTACTCCCAACTCCTTGGGCCAAGCCCCACCTCCAGGAATAAAACCTAGAGTCACGACGACGCTATGGGAGGACGAGGGCACATTGTGCTTCCAAGTTGAAGCACGAGGAATATGTATAGCCCGCCGCGAGGACAATAACATGATAAATGGCACAAAGCTATTAAACGTGGCAGGAATGACGCGAGGCCGCCGGGATGGGATTCTAAAATCTGAAAAGGTCCGACATGTGGTCAAAATTGGCACAATGTATCTAAAAGGTGTATGGATTCCCTATGAACGAGCTCTAGAATTCGCTGCGCGAGAAAGAATAGTGGATCAGTTGTATCCTTTATTTGTGGCGGATATAAAATCCTTTTTATATCATCCGCTCAACTATACTCGAACAGTCCAGGTTTTGGCTGCTGCCGAGCGCAAAAAACAAGTCGACTTGATGCGCTTTCAACAGCAACAGCAACAAGCTCAACAGGCCCAGCAGATACAAATGTGGAGCACTCAACAGGGTGGAGCGTCGTACTATCCAACCGGGGCTAGTTCGCAATCCGGGCCGTCGTATGCGTCCTATCAACAGCCTCAGGCTCAACAAGCCGAGTTGTTGGGCTCTCCTTCTCATATCAAACACGACCAGCAGCTGCAGCCAGGAGCTCAGTCTTCACAGCAAGCTCCGGGCCAGCAGCAGCAGCAACAGCAGCAGGGCCCAAGTTCATATACTGGCCAACCTGGAATCCCTCGAGAGCAGCAGTCAACTACTCCGCAAATGCCCGGCCAGCCCCCGCATCAGTACTATTCGGAGCAGTATCAAGTTCGCCCTCAATATCCGTCGTCTGCAGCGACCCCGACTCAGAGATCCCAGCAACCATCCCAACAGCAATCTCCTCACATATCCAAACACAGTCCTAGTCCACCTCCGGGCCAGTCTTATAATCCAGACACAGCTGGCTGAATTTAAAAAACATTCGATAAAAGAAAAGGAACTATCCTCCCAATTATTTTGAAAGAAAAAAAACTCAGACCGGGCAGTCGTCATAACGGAAAAGAAAAACTGCTGGGTATGCTATGCTACACCTTTTTTATTTTGTTTTTTATATCTCTAGTCCACGATTCTCATTAAATGTATCTATATAAAACTTGTATACATAGAATGTGCATTCTATTCTTGCTTATTTACCATAGTCCTAGACCACAATAAGCTTTACTACAGCTGCATATGTACAGGATACATTGAGCTTTTTGATAAACCGTGCCACGTATCGGTGCCATGACAATAATCATCGAGGTATACCAGATAGAGTTTGGTGATCAGTGCAGATAGCTGCAACTTTAACTTTATGCCAAGTATTCCTTTTTTTAATATACAATACATACATACAACACAATAATATATCACAATTTTATGCGCCTCCGATGGACCACAGCTCGTTTTCGTCTTCTATCCGATCGGAGTAAAGAGCCTCTTCATCGCCCCCTGCAGTTATTCGCTCCCGCTCCGCAGCTGCTAGTTTCACAGAAACCCGTTTAGTATAGTCTGAAATAGATCTCTGCTGCTGTTGCGGGATAACTCCGTGGCCGCTAGCCTTGGCGAACCATTCTTCGAAAATCGTCGATTCGGGGTCATCCACCAAGTCCAACAACCCAATGTATGCCTTTTCAGCAGCCAGCTTGACAGGAATGATTTGATCACGCACACACGAGAACAAAGGCACCATCAATGTATTCATATGAGGGACGATTCGAAGCCGATTTACACGGCTCAGGATCCTAATAACAATCAATGCAAATCGCCGGGTATCGGTTGATCGGTGCGGAGATTTAGTGCAAGCCTCTCCTAGTGCTGCGAAGATGCTCTCTTCCTCCTCCTCATCTCCCTGAACGAGCATGATGTACTTCCCAACTCCTAAGACCGCGTTCTCCGACATGAAGCTTTGAGAATCAGCTATGTGCTTTAAGAAGTAGTGTAGTAACTCTGACATCAAACCAACCTGCTTGACCGTTTCGGCAGAAGACTTGAGCAATGAATTGAACAGTAAAACAGTAAACTCCTTGCTGTATTCTCCGTGCAATGCCTGCTTGACGATCTTCAGGGCCTTTTCATTATCTTCGTAGCCAACGATTCCTCCTAGAATCTTAGCCAGAATTATCAAGTCTCCTCCATCGGCCTGAAGCTCATTTACCAGGCTGATCAATGAATCTTTACTGGCAGCGTTAAGATTAGCCCCAGCACGTTCTACTACTTCGTAGAGAGCTTGCAGCATCGCTTTGACCACTCCAGCATCGGGTGTTCTGGCTCCAGCAACAAGTTCATTGACCAAAGGATCGATACGTGTTTGCAACGTGATGAGCGTGCCTAGTGCCTTAGCTGCCCTTGTTCGCAATATTTCGTTTGACGGGTCAGCCAATGACTTTGCAAAAGTCCGCTGAAGTTGAGGCAAAAATGGTTTCAGCAGGCTTGGAATCTTCTCCAGCAGGATATTCAATGTGTACAAAATAGCTGCCTTGACATCCGATGGGAATCGCTCACCAATTGTTCGAATCAAAGGACCTGTGATTTGAGTGACAAACGGTTTCAAGTTGTGGGGACTAGTTCGCACAACAACATCGGCAATACCCAACGCAGCTTGTTCTCGCTGGTCACTTGTACCGTACATAAGACCCTGGAAAAATACTGGTAGTACGCAGCTTGGACCCCGTGGCAGAGAAAATCCAGGCAGTTCTGTACCAGGAGCGCCGGTGATAGCTAAAACTTGTCGAACTGGTTTAACCAGTTGTTCCAGCTCCTCTTTGGAAAGCCGCTTAATAAGTGCCACCAATGAATCAAAGGCACCTTTAACAATAGCGGGTTCTCTCTCATCAAGGGCTGAAATCAAGTAGCTAACCCATTCAGATACATAGATACTGTAATCAAGATTGGACTCTTCAAAGAAGCCAGACATGTGCCTCAATGTGATTTCTCGCTTCTTGGCATTTTCATGTTTGGAAAGCGCGAGAAGATGCTGCATCAGTGCATGAGAGCCTTCATCCTGAGTGACGGAAATAAGTATCGAATCCAAAGCTTCTTGCACATCTTCAGATTCTCCATCAAAGCAAAGAGAGTCCACCAACGCGTCCAAAATAGAACCCAACCGTTTGTAAAGAGCCGGGCCAGAAACTGTAGCTAAAGATCCCAGTGATCTCGCCTTGAACTTGGTCATTGGCGGTTTCAGCAAAGTCGGGATTAATACGGGGAACACGACTTCGCTCTTGGAAGCCATCATCTCCTTAAGAGCATCAAGAGCAGTCTCATCGCCCGATTCCATGGATGATATAAGCTGAGGCAAGATACCGTCGATAGCATCGTCCTGGCTCTCCTGGATCGCATCAAAGGCATGACCAGCTGCTTCTCGCACATTAGGATCTGAATCCACCAGCGCTTGTCGGACAATGGAAATAACTCCCGCTTTGTATTCGGCAAACACTTCTGGATGTGTCGATTGTACAAGTTCAACCAGTGCAATACAAATACCTTGCTTCGTATCGGAATCGCTTGTAATAAGGGATTCCAAGGTTGGTAGAAGCTGTGACAGCGCATTGCCACCAACTCTTCTGACGAGCTCCCCCAGAGTCTGAGCAGCAATCGTACGATGTTCCTCTTCAGAACTCGCCAGTCTCTTGATGATCATTTGAGTAAGAGGCTGCAAAATCTCTTTGACAGTACGAGGAGTGTTGGCCACCAAACTCTTCCAGACATCCATTGCAGAACTTCGGACCAAGCCAGAGGTATCGGATCGGCAGATGAACAAAAGAGCCAAGATACGGTCTCTTCGCTCGGATCCAAGAATTTCCAATAGTTGTTTGTTGACCTCACCAGACACAACGGAATCGTCAACGTTCTTCGTGACACCAGTAACTTGATAAAGCAGGTCACCTGTAAGTTCCACCGATGACAATCTGATACGATGATTGACATCAGACAAACCCTTTTCAAGTTCTGGAAGCAATAAGTCCAAAGCCTTGCTAGCGTAATTCTTGACGATTCGCCTACCTGCTTTCAAGGCAGTGTCACGAACACCTTCAACTGAGTCTGCCAGCCCAGACAATACCGCTGGAATAATTTCCTTCAAGTACGGACTTAGACTAGGTCCAAAGCAGGCTGGCAGATAGAGCAATAAAGGCATAAAACCTTCTCGAATCCAAGATTTGGCTGAAATACAGTTGCTCAAAATCACTGGCAGCAATTCTTCCAACTTCCATAATCCTAGACCGTACATTACCTCGCTGAGAGCTTGTGCTGAACCCATTCTGTCTCCAGATCGTGTAGGATCCTTCAGAACATCCATCAATCTTGGAATCAAGTCGGGGAATCGTTCTTCTCCTAGTTTCTCTACCAAGGAACCAAGTGCCTTGCTAGCAGTGGCTCGTGTGGCAGGCACGGGATCCACCATGGCTATTTCCAGTTCAGAAACCAAAGTGGGTAGATAGGGGATAAGATCATTGCTGTCAGTCAGAATTGACATATTTCCCACAATCTGGCATGCCTTTCTCTTTGTAGCAGCAGATCGGTCCCTCAGACCTCTGTGAACGACATGCACAATGAGTGCAAGAGAAGGAGCATCAATATAATGTATAAAAGAGGTTTTTATCAAACCGTCTAATGCTTCATCGGTGTATTTGGTAGGATCTCCAATAGCCTTTACAAGGATGGGCACCAGTGCCTGAATTTCCGGGTTCCTGATAACTTCTCCAAATCTCTTGAGACTCTGATTCGCAGAGTTTCGAACCTCTTTGTGAGTATCATTCAGCACGCCTACAAGTTCAGGAATAATGGTCGAAAGCGACGAAGACAGTTGGCGGGGATCGAGATAGGCCATGGTACCCAGCAAATCAACACTACCCTTTTTAGCTCGCCATGCTGTCGTATCCAAATTCTCCAACGTAAGAGGAACTAGCTTTTTAACACCGTAACCGGTGGTGTGTTTCATGATTTCTCGAGCAGCGTAAGAGGTAGCGTCTCTCACTTCGGGTGCGGTATCACCTAAGCATGCCAGAATCAATGGCGTGATCTCAATGGCATAAGGCTCGAAATATTTGCCGAGCGCTTGTGAGAGGCATTCGAACGCGAATTGGCCACCCTGTCGTTTCTGGGGATTCTTCTTATCTTCCACAGCGTCTGTTAGTGATCGGATAATATCGTAATCTGCCAAGGCAGAAATACCGGCACCTTTGACCAGACCAGCCAGACCGTAAGCAGCACCACGTCGCTCTCCAAATTTCTCTGCCGTGAACAGTCTATTTAAAGTGTTATCAATATAAGCTTGCAGTTTGGGCGCAAAAAGTGACACAAGCGGAGGAAGACACTGTGATACAGCATATTGTACATCTTCGGAAGGAGTATCAAGAGTAGCAATAAGTCTATCGACAATTTTCAGTAGTCGATCATCGTTTGATTTGAGATGTCGGGCCAATGCACCGTACAGAATAATAACAGACTCACTCACGCGATCATCAGTCTGACTATCAGGTAGAGCAAGATAGTCCTCGAAAATTGGAATCAAAAGCTCAATATTCTCCCGTCCTCTCAAGTCCACTGCCTGAATTCCTGCCTTTTGCATTTTATTTCGCACAGCTGCATTCTCATCACGCAGTGCGTGAGAAATGAGAAAGTTGAAGAAGTCAATGATGAACTCAGAGTCCAGTTGCTCGGCCAACTGATTAAATGCGGCAGCTATACCGTCTCGCGTGTGCCATTGCTCCTCAGCACCTGACTTGACGACAATTCCAAACTTATCATACATCGTAGGTGGAGGCTGCGTCTTTTCCACATATACGGTTATTAGATGTTCGAATATGGCCCTGAACTGAGTGGGAAATTGCTGCAAGGCTGCAGCTAAAGCGATAGCAGACGAGTTTCTCACCGTCTGATGAGGACTGGAAAGAAATTCAAAGATTTTGAAAGGTGACTGCTCATCTAATTTCAGCCTGTTTTCCTGCCATATCGTCGTACCCAACTCCCTGTTGATTGCCTCTTCATCAAAACAAGAAATCCAGACTTCACTCGAATAATCTACATGGGAAATGTCGAATTCTGCATCGATAACTTCAAGAACAGTTGTACGAACAAACGTATCCCCGGAGACGAGAGCACTCAGTACTACCTGCAGTTCTTGAGAATTGTAATTAACAGATGCACTCTGTAGAAGGCTGATAAGGCTTTCTTTGATCTGCTTCGCTTTGGTGATGTGAATGCTCATCTGCGAGATAAGAGACGTAATCAGTTGCAGTCGGGATTCGCTGGGCACAAACTGTTCTGCGTGCAGACCGATGATATCTAGACACAACAAGACTTGCTCGTCGATCTCCTCTTCATCTTTAGTGCCAATCCCTCCTTTGCCAGATATAGTTCTCAGAATTAAAGGTAGAACGTATTCCAATGTAATTTGATCGAACGATCTCTGGTCTGCTAAAAATTTGATTTTGTACAACAGCCTGCTGACCAGGTCTTTCAAAGGCTCAACCTGGAATCGACTATCGACAAGATCGTCAGCAAAAACTCGTAGAGTGGCGACGCCAAGTAAACCGCATGTTGAAGATTCCAATCTGGGAGAAAGTCGATTACTTAGCGACAAAAAGCAGTCCGCAGCTTCTTGGCCAACCAATAACTTGGAGACGTTGAGTAGTTCTATCAGTTTCTTGATGGCCACAGGGAGCCATTGTTCCACGCCATTGTCAACTTTTTGACTCGAAAGAGCAGTTACGAAGCCGAAACCTCGCACATGCTTTTCAATGATTGACTCAACAGATTTGCGGATCTCGCTTTGCTGAGAAAGTAGCAGCTGTTGTTCTTTTGTCAACTTCTGAGGTCGACTGGCTTTATTAGCAATCTCCTTTCGAATCGATTCTTCCCATTTTTTGGTCTCGTAATCCTTTGAGTTCTTGTTTTCGACATATTTTTTGGTATCCTCTTCAACAGCCAATTGACCCTCTGGGGTTTTCCAAATTACGAGCTGTTCGCTGCTAACAAGATGGGGAGTCAGAAGATCAGCTAGTATTGTCAGAAAGCGGGGCGTGAAAGCGGACGGATTAACAAATGCGAGTGTTGCAGCAGATTCGTAGCTAGACTTGTCACTTCTCAAACTGATTTGTTCTATTAGCTGTGACAAGTGCTTTTCTACGAGTGAAGATGGATCTACTTCGCACTTTAAACACAAGCCAATCCACCCTCCTTTGGGACTGGCACCCGGATGGTGGCAGACGACCAATAAGTTGACAAGATTTTGCTCAACTTGGTCAGTCTTATCGGGAGTAAGCACCTGATTGAAAATGTTGACGACGAGTCTCAGATTCTCCGAGCTAGAGTTAGCCAAATATTTGTACAGCGCTTTGATAATACCTTGGCCAATGATCGGCTGCTCGGCATACAACTCTCGAAGCCGTGAGAATGCTAGCCGTTGAGCGGTAGCAGGAGTTTTAGTCAAGAAATATATCCAAGCGTCGAACCATGAATCATCGTCGGTGTAAGACGCAGCAATACCCCGTATCGCCCAGGAAAAGTCAGCGGGATCATTTAGTTTTTGATATGCCGTAGATTTGATCAGAGCCAGGTCTTGCTTCCAGGCGAATCTTTGCGCCATACAAAGATAAGCATAGCCGCTTGATAGAGATTTGTTTTGAGCAGAGGTGTTAGGATTGGCAGCTACGAGTTTGTACGCTTGTTCGAGAGAAAGCTTCAAGCCATTGACGAACGAGGCAAGAGTCTCAGAGTTCTTGTGCTCGAGGACGACGTCTGCAAATTCGCAAACCCAAATGTTGCAAAGATTTGGTCTTTTCTCGCCCATTCCTTTGGAAATTACAGTCACCACGAAGTTGTCGGGGGCAGATTCGTCGAGACTGTCAAAAAATTGGACTAGAAGAGCCTTGCAAAGACATCTTAAAGCATTTTCATTAATCTCCTTGGCCACGATAGGAGCGAGGGCGGAGCAAGTTGCTGCAGTGCCGTATTTTACATGTTGTAGTACAGCACCATAAAGAGCTCTTTGATCCGCTGAACTGACCTTTTTCAGGGAAGTAGTTAATTTGATGGCAATCTCTTCGACAGCCTTCGGATCATAGCAGTGGTCGAGGACGAGTGATAGAGCCGAACGAGCACCTTCAGTGACTTCTTTTTTAGACGATGAAAAGTTTCCTGACAGCGACATCGCCAATGTGTCAAGGGTCGAGTGAGAAAGGTCAACTATAGGTGGCAATGAAGTTATCAGACCGGGAATGATGTAAACTAGCACTGTTTCCGGTGCCCGCAGCAAGCACTTTGCAATTCCCGGTACGAGCACAGTGTCGAAATCTTCCTGGGTAGTGAAGTCGTTAAAGAACGGACCCAAGGCTAATATCAATGATTGAGTCAGCCGGGTCTTGGATCCCAGAATAGTAGCCACGTATGTAGCATATGCTTGTTGTTTGTGGGTCTCTATCAGTTGGCCCAGTTTGGGATATGAAGCCATGACGTCAATGGCAGATCCTGCGGCAGTGGTGAAAAATAGTAAGCTAGCAAGAGATTTGTCGTTCAGAACAGTGAAAAGTGACTCTGGATCGCTGTGCTTTGGCAGCGCGCTGGCAATAGCGGTTCTAGTGTTTCTCACCGTCGACGATATGAGTCTAGTCTTTCGGTGATCTTCGTCGTGCAAAGCGATCTTCTCTAGCAATTGCCCTTGAAGCCGGGCTAACTGCGGAGAAGCACCTGCATGTTCAAACACAGCATTCGTCCATTCCAGGACGGTCATTAGATTAGAAATTGAGGCAGCAGCCGCCGAAGATGCAGTTTTAGCTGCCAGAGTGACAAAAGCAGCGGTATTATTGGCACTGTCTCTCGCACACAGCTTCACCAGTGCGTTGGCCACCGCTTTACGGGACTGAGCGTCATCTTGAAAGTGCACATGACAGTCAAATAGCAGTTCAATAGTTTCCTGGTCGTTCTCTGGTTAGATCGTAATTACAACTAATATTGAAAAAGCGCTGAACGGGGTTAAACGTACCTCCACCAACTAGCAGCTCTATTCCTTCAATTCGAGACTTGTACGTCGAAGATAGTAGCAGGCTTTTCGCCCTTGACCTTATTTCGGTCCACGGTTCGCTCACTAGGTTAGCCTGATATTCATGTTGAGAAATAAATCTGATTTCCGGGTGCTTACTGTTGAAAAATCCAAACTTGGCATGAAAAAGCGCAGAAACAACTGGTTTAAGTGAGTGATCTGGTTAGTACTGTGCTGGGGAAAGCGTTTGCAACCAACTTACCCAGACGAATATATACTAATCTAGCTTTTAACCTCTGGATCCTTAAGTTGACTGCTGATGATGAGTTTTTCGTCACCACTGACCTTTTGAGTGGGGGGACGGTAGGTTATGGGGGGTGGTTTAGATGAGTGTGGGAGCTGATAATAGTTAGAGTGGTGTAGGAGGTGGGAGGTGAACCATAATACGTGGAAGGTGAAACATTAATACGTGGAAGGTGAAATATAAATACGTGGGTGGTGAAATATAAACGGATATCGGATCTGAATGTTACATTCGGTGAAAGCTGAGCGGGGTGACAATTCTTATTCATCCTTTGTCAGAGCAGGGCATCAACCTGGTCGCGGCTTTCCTGCGCTGAAATTGAGTCAATACCGGCGAGCACCAATCACAAAAATCGACATCACCATACTAGCCCCGGACACTCCGGTTTGGGAAAAGCAAGCGCAAAGGAATCGCAAAAACAAGCGCGGTAGTCAGAATGAAGAAGAAGATCTGTTTTCCACGCGGACTATTCGAAAATATCTTGAAGAGCAGACGCGACAACTGCTAGGGGGAAAGATAAAACAGTTTTCGAATGGTGCTACAACCCAATTCACAGAAAGACGTGAGGAAGAAGACAATGGTGAAAGGATTCCCTGTGAACTGCGGGTTTCCGAGTCTACCAATTCCCGTACACACCTTTACATTCTCCTAGTAGCACACATGTCAAACGGTTTTACCATCGGTAGTGATGCTCTCTTTGAGGGCTTCAAGAACAGGGCCAGTGGGACAAAAGATAGCATGATATCGACATTAAATGACTTGGTCGACAGATCCGTCAGTAGTTTAATGAAGGAGCTGTATGGAAGCATTGACGGATCAGCAGCCGCGGTTGACCAGGGCAATGGAGCTAGCTTAGATTCGGAAAAGCACCAGCCTTGCGTGGACGTGCATATGCGAGATCAATTGGTTATTTTCGAGGCATTGGGGTCCTTCGACAGCCGGTGTACTGATCTTGCTGCGGAGACTGTCCGCGAAGACGAGCGATACTGGAGTCTGCACACGCGGACAGCTCGATGGGTGTGCGAGCAAATCTCGGGGGAGAAACTGTGGAACGATCAGGATAGAATCTGCAATAACATTAGCAACTCTGGTAATGGAGAAGGCGTCTTGCTTGATTAATTGACCAACAGTATACTATCAGTTAACATTACCGGTCGCTTTGGTGAGTTGATTCATTAGGTTGAAACATTGATCGGTGTGGTATGTAATAAACTTTTATAAGGATGAGTTCTATTGATTTCAGATGAAGATCGGTCATTGAAACAGAAAATATGAAATAAAGCTACCAACTATTTGATAGCTCAGTACTAAACTCTAGTTATAAATGTACGGAAATATGGTGTTGAAGATAGGACCTTAGTACGGCGTAACCGTCTGTCTGGACACTGCGCTTACCCTGCCCATACCCAGTATAAATCGAGCTCCCCTGAAAAATTCATTCCTTACAACTATTACAATCGATGACGATGGTATTTCAGAACACGCTCACCGATCTTTATTGAATCTGGTTGGGGGATGTTGAAAGTGACTCCACACCACCTTTGTCACATGTTTTCTGAGGTTGTTAAGTTGTGTTGTGTTGTGTTGTAGATTAGATAGTTTCAATCACAATATACAGTTGTATTAATAGCTTTCTTTGGCATTCTTAAAATATTACACATTCTACAGTTGTCAGCTACGCATTGTAATCATTCCGTCCACACCATGCATTATCCACTACAACCTACACACTCCAATAAATACACAATAAATAAAATATAATATGACAATTGACATGGTCGTAAAGAAGGCAAGTTATAATACAACCAGCAGAAATATGTTGAGAAATCAAAACCCTGATGTCAAAGAAAGAGATTGAAAGAACCAGCCAAAAGTAGATTGAACTGCCAATTGTTTTCGGGCTAAAATCAATCAATTCGGAGACATGGAATCATGTCGGAAACAGCATCTATCGTTGTAGGAGCAAGTGCCCGTTTTCAACCAGTTTTGGCATGGTTTTGATCTCCATTTAGGAGGTCGGTCAATGACCTTGAGTTCATGTTCTCCGTGGGCAAACTGACACTTTTCACCATAGGGGCAGTTACCTCCAGTGTTCATGTAAGAGGCACACAGCTCAGTCTTGTACAGCTCGGTGTTGGTCACAGGTCGACCGTTTTTCTTGCGTTGCTGTCCGTTGACAGACGAAGATGGGCCACCCACTGGAGTACCAGGAGTTGAAGAACCAGTGGGAGTCAACAAACTTATAGTCTTGTCATCTTTTCTTTTGACTCTGTTATCGTCGAAAATGGAATCTATAACACTAGATTCGAGTCCAGACAATGGAGGAGTTGAAGGGTAGCTAGCATATGGGTTGGAAGAGTTGTTCGCAAGATGCTGAAGATGCTGTTGCTGCTGCTGCTGTCCTAGCGAGAAAGCCGCAGGAAGAGGGCCACCATTGACAAGTGAACCGATTCCAGACATCGTAGGTTGATTGTACTGGGGGTGCATTTCGTGGTGCTGCTGGTGGTGCTGGTGCTGGTGTTGGTGTTGGTGGTGACCGTTGCCCAAAGATGGAGCCCGGGTGAGCAGGCTAAGGTTCTCCTCAGTCAAGGGGAAATCGTCCAAATGTTTGATTGGTCCGCCAAACTGGTGACCATGTCCGTGAACATGTCCATTCCCGTGGCCGTTACCAAGTCCCATGGGAGGTTGAAACTGACGATACGATTGGTGACCGGGCACAGAATGAACACTGTGGTGACGGTTGAGTCCAGGAGCCGGAGGGGCGCCATTTATCTCAATAGCCATTCCATTTTGGTTCATGTTATTGGCGTTATTGTTGCCGTTGCTGGAGGCGATGTTGGCAGAGATTCCAAGCCCAGAGGAACTTCTGTACATAGAACCCTGAGGAGGCTCAGACTGACCTAGCAACGTAGGGCTAGACGAGGTAGAAGAATCAAACAAATCGTCAAGAACAGGAGTAGCGGTACCAGGCGTGGTATTGTGAGATTTCAACATGTTTGTGGAAATTCTCGACTGGTACAACGTAGACGCCGAGAAGCTAGGTCCCCAGATCCCATCTTTGCCTCCAAATAAAGCAGAACTGGTTTGGCTTCGAGTCAAAGGAGGAGGTGGAGGGCCCTGGACGGGAGCAGACGACGAGGTCGAGGAAGCAGACCCCGGGAGGGACACTGTGGATAAACCCAACGAAGAGGCCGAGCTGGTCAACCTGGACAGTCTATCAGATGCTGACGAGACCGAGGTAGGAGACGACGGGATTGAGATTGAAGTCGGCTGTTGGTGCTGCTGCTTGACCTGAACAGGTCTTGATGGCGTGGTGCCGTTGAACGGAGCAAAAGCAGATGGACCAGATGTAGGACCTGGCGTAGAAGACCCGGTGGCCGAGCTGCTTGATGGTGCCCCATTGTTGTTGGCAGAAGAACCACCATTGGCAGCAGTTACACCACCGTTGGATGGTACACTAGAAGGCACACCATTGGGACCAGCTTGGGCCCCCACATGTCCCGTTGTGCGCTTTTCAAACGGAAAGTGTTTTGACTGGCCACCTTGGGTCAATCCACCCCACAGATCAGGCAACAAAGTGGAGTGAATGTCGGGAAGTGGAGAACTTGACGAGTATGACGATGACGCATTCAACGGAGGAGGAGAAGTAGCAGCCATGATGATGATTGACACAAACTGTACCGCGGGGATTATAATAACTTTAGGTCCGACCCTGAAATGACGACCTTCCAAATAAATACGTCTTGGAATCTACCAAGACAATATATAATAATTATAATAAATAGTTTGGAACAAAAATAAATATTGAAGAAACCTTTTTTTCAACTAAAAAAAACACTTTCTTCTTTCTGTTTTATTCTCCAGTTATAAAAAATGCCAAAAAAAAAACGATGCTGAATAGATGATGAAATAATATAGCACAGTAGTAGTAGTAAAGAAAGGATCCACCAATGGGGTGTTTAAGTGTAGTTTAATATGAGCAATATATCTGGTTAGGAGGTGTGTGTGTTTGAGCGTAGTGGAGGTTCAGTTACTGTAGAAGTGAATCGTATTCTCCTGTTCTGTTCTGTTCTGTTCAGTTCTCTGCTCTTCTCTCCCTCAGCCAATGAACAACTTCTTACTAAGGCTGCGACGAAAGAGGGGGTAAGCAGGCTGGAAAAAGAGGTAATTTCAAGGAAACAAGATAGAAAACTAGACTCTAAAACCACTCTACAGTACTGGGCCACCTACCAGCTGGCAATAGCAACACTAACCTGTCTTGTCTTGAAGTTTAACTTTTCAGAAAAACAATGTCAGACTTAAGGATTTTCACTAGAATTTTTAAACCTGAAAGAAATCAAGACTGTGCAGTACCCAAAGGGGTTTAGAGCTAAAAAGCAACGGCTTTAGGGGGTCAACTTTCAAACACCTGTGAGGTTAAGGGTACTGTCCACTGAGCGAAAGAGTGGGGAAAGGGTCTTCTTAGGGGGAGAGGGTTAATTAACTTACTACTAGTACGAAAATGTACAAAACTGTTAAGTACTTGTAAACTTTAACAATAAAAATGTGTGAAAAAGAATGTGTCATTTTTATTCTTTATGTTTTAAGTGGTTTTTTCACTCTTAGGTCGTCGCTTGACACCTTTCCAACTATAGTATTCTACTCCACTCCCTTCTAGTTTAGGAAACTGTATTGCAAACCTTACCCTGCTCTGCACTTTTAGTGGCAGTGGTGGTCATTGGTCGATTTGATTGTTCCGTATATTTTTCCCGACATTTATTTTTCAATGATGAAAGATCCGAAGATCTGAGAGCTGTCGAGCAGACAAAGATTGTACATGTACTGATCACTCAGATCACTCAGATCTTATACAGTTTCGAGTGCAAATGTACAAATATAATAAGCAACACCTGGTGCTAACGTTATAGGTTATTTATTGTTAAGGGTAGCTAAACCGTATACGACATACATACATCATTAATAATGCGATCCATTAATACCACGAAGCATTCCATATGTAATTACATGTGAGGATCCAATTATATTTCATAACACAGTAATCCCCCAACAGACAACGGTTTGATGTTCAAACTCGGTCCGTAACCGGAGAGTTCCCCGATTGCAGGTAATAATCGGCGAGTAATAATTATCGGCAATCGGCGCTCAGGGGTAAGTGACACTACATGTACCGTGCTCAGTGCTCAGGATACTGTGATTTATTCACTGTAGTTAATTATGAGACAAAAAGTTTTACTGTAGTATCGTAGTATTGCTGTAGCTTTTATAGGTAAATGGACTGTATATTGTGCTACCATTCATCATTTTGTATGTAGGCTACGATCAGCAGCAGTAAATTTACTCAATTATTATTTGTGTCTCGGTGACAGAATACCAGTAACAAATATGTTAGGTGTTCTGTCACCCGCTACCCACTAACTTCAGTACGGACCTGTACAGTAATGCAACGTAAAATTTCGTCCTGCAACGTAACTATCGGTCTGCAGCGTAATTGCCAACTAGTGCCATTTGTATGTATGTAAGCCAGTTTCATGTCCAATGTATTCAAGTTCCTTGCATGGCTGTACAGTTGACCAGAGAGTATCCTTCCCCCTTTAGTCAATTGGATCAAGTGACAAACGTGAACGCGTTCGCGTAGCGGTGTAGACACGAAATTCTACTGTGAGCCTTCGATATGACCAAGATCAATTGTAATTGATAGAAGTAGTGCCAAGTTTAGTATATCACATATCACAATTCATCTCCAATTGATTTGGGCCGGGGCAATTAAGACAGTTGATAACTGACAACTCTGCTACAAATGGCGGGGAGATTTGACAGCCCTGCAGAGAGTCCCGCGAAGAAGAGCCCCGCAAAGAGCCCAGCAAAAAGTCCAGCAAAAAGTTCTGGGAAGAGTCCTGGGAAGAGCATTCTGAAAGTCACTCGGGATACGCTTCAAAAAGATATCCAACAAGACCCTCTAAGTTCTCCTCAAGAACGCACTCTAGACCCCTCAAAAAGTCCTAAAGAACGGCCAAAGAGTTTTCTTCATACTCCTACCGAACGTCCAAACAGCTTCCTCGGTACTCCGGCCGAAAGACCCAAAAGTTTTGTGGCCACTTCCACCACCAAAGCGGAATATACTTCAAACACTGCACGACCGTCTGGCCACAATGCTCGAAAGAAACGGCTTCCAAGCTCGTTCATGTCCTCGTACAGGATCCACGAAATCCTTGTCCAAAACTTCTCTCTGCCGGAATCGTTGATCGCAGACTTCAACCGCTGGGCTCTGTGCTTTCTGGTGATCCAATTCGACGTAGACATTGGGCCCGACCTGAAAGTCATTCGCCCTGCATTAAACTTTTCCGAGGAAGAGTTTCGCATTATATGCTTCTCTGCTCTGCCTGAGCGAACCCCTGCATATGAAACAAGACAGTTTCACACTTTTCGATACGACTCAAAAGTGGTGGGTGCCACTGTTTACGGCAACTGCTTGTTCAGTCAACGAAGAGACCCCTCGAGGCTACGAGGATATCTGCAGGAGGCCTTGGTGATTCTGAGCACCAACGATTACGCCGTGGTATGGAACCGCTGCTTGAACATTCTGTTGTCACACGAACAGTTTCTGAGCTACTCATTGGATCAGAAAATCCCCATTTTGGACTCGGCTATCAATGGCATTGCTACCTGGCCTGACCCGGTGTATAACGAGTCTCTGGAACTAGCATTTTTAGGATCCGTCCTGGATTTCATCATTCCTTCAAACTCTGCCACCCCACTGACCGCCGATGGGTTTACCAACGGATGTGTCGAGTCGTGGGCTAACTTTCTGCCTTTATTCACTGATCCTTCGCAGCTCTATTTACTATATGAACTGGTATTACTGAATAAGCCGTTGGTGGTTTACTCTCCATATCCTCATTTATGCTCTGGATTTATTTTAAAGTTGATCGATTTGATCAGACCGGTGCCTTATAACGGACGAATTCGAGAATATGTCACCATACACTCGAGTCCATCGAGCTTAGATGACGGGATAACTGGAATCACCAACCCGTTACTGGTCAGTGGACAAGCCTCAGTTTACACTCTCCAGCTGTTGGCAAAGGAAAAAGACTCTGGACCTCCTCCTGTCCCGGGTGGACCTAGTTATGGCACGAGTGCTGGTCCTGGCCCCGAAGAAAACTATAAAATTAAAAGTCTTATTCGAGCCACAAATAAGCATATTTCTCGAACTCGATTGCTTGCGCCAGACACGAGATTTCTAGCCTCTCTAACCTCAATGGACCCCATCCAAATTGACCATGCCATCAGATTTCATTTTGCGACTTTGACTTCGAAATTGATTGGACCATTGACTATTTATTTCACTCCTGTCGGAGTACGATTACTGTTTAATCATTATGTTTTTGAAAAAGATTTGCGAAAAGGCGGGTTCAAGGAGTTGGATCAGTTGTTTGTGAATGCTCAGAGTTCCCCATTGTTTGCCACTCTGACGAGGTTTAGAGTGACTTCCAAGGTCGCTAATCCCAGTGTCGCGTTGTTCTACACGGCATTTGTGTCCAGTGATAATTTTGTAGGTTGGTTGAACAGTAATGGAGTGAAGTTGTGAAGTGACAGGGACAATCCATGACGCCAAAGTGAAGAACTAACCTCAATTTTTACTATAGATTAATTCATGTACATTAAATAAATACATTGTTCCTATGTACCCTCACGTTCTACCCTATACGTATTAGGCTACCTCCCTCCAAAACCAGGAGGAGGCTGAAACCCAGCAGGAGCACTAGGAATGTTAGTTCGTACTGGGCCCGACAAGGCAGGACTGCCAAAAGTCGCTCCAGTCCGCGAAATGGGCTTGGCTATCCCCGGACCAGGCTGAAGACCCCGTAATCTGGAGCCATCATCTGACGAAGGTGGGGCTTCTACACTCACAGAAACTATTATTTCACCTCGAAGTATGACTAACCCTAAGGTCCTTTTTATTTCCGTCGTCGCACCACCACCACTTTTATTACTTTTAGGTACTCGGAATTCTTCAGTATCAGACAAAACTATATTCATAAATTTATCAAACGCCAGCAATTGGCCAACCATTTGTCTACCGCCTAACGTTACTATTCGGAGGCGGTAATTGATTAAATCCACCATTTTGGCTTTTTTGAGTGACATGGCCATGGTGACTTGAATGCTAAGCGCGATAGTTGGCTTGAATGCTAATAATTTAGTGACCTGACTATATCCGTGATCACACACTCAGTTGTGGATTCAGGATGTGAAAAGTCGGGTTATAGGCGGGTTGAAAATTGCGAGTCACGTGCACCATACATATATAATGCGCAGAGACGCGACCAGCCATTTATTTCAGTTGCAATTTATTTATTTCCCATTGAAACTTATTTATACAATTAAATCGTTCTGTAAACTATGACTTCTGAGACTAAGCAAACAAATGTCGAGGAGACTGTCCAGGACAACAATGGACTGAAACGAGCTGCCGACGAAACTAGTGCCGAGCCTGAAAAAAAGGTGCTGAAAACCGACGATGCTGCTGCTGAACCAGTGGAAACAACTGCTGTTAGCGACAAAGGCAAGGAAAAAATTAAAGGCAAGGGCAAAAGTCGATATGAGTCTGAGCCTGAGGACGAGGAGGAAGAAGACGACGAAGACGACGAAGAAAACGAAGGAAATGATGAAAATGACGAAAATGAGCTCAACGACGAAGATGAGGATTCTCTGGAAGAGATTGATACTACTAACATAATGTCATCTCGAACCCGAAGAAAGGTGATTGATTACAAAAAGACGCTGGAAGAAATGGAGGCTCAGAACCAGGTGAATGGAGAAGACGAGGAAGAAGATGATGCGGATTTCAAGGCTCCAGAGGGTAATGAGGATTAGTGTACTGTATAGTGTACTTTAATGTATCAAGTAACCATAAAGTGTAATAACTTTGTGTACTTATAAGAGCGTAATATGTGTACTTAATGTATCAAGAGTGTAATAACCTCGTGTAAAGAGCCCATCGTAACCATAAAGTGTAATAACTTACATTATAAACGTAACGTGATCTAACTGCTAGCCCAGTTTGTTGTATGCTGCCTTAAATCCTTTAATGTCGTCTCTCTTGTGCTGCTGCTTCATCAGCCTAACAACAATTCGACTTCTTAGAGTTGCTGTCGTCTGGCTGAGGAGTAAAGTTGATCGTTTGTCCCTGGTTTGGCTTCTGCTGAGCAAAATCGGCCTGCAGAGTCTGATCCGCATATAATCGATAGATCTCAGTGAGGATATTCTGGAATGCCAGTTCAACGTTTGTAGCATCAAGAGCAGAGGTTTCAATAAACAGCAGCTTGTTCTCAGAAGCAAAGTTTTTAGCCTCGTCGGTAGGAATAGCTCGCAAATGCTTCAAATCACATTTGTTTCCCACCAACATGATAACAATCTGCGAATCGGCATGTTCTCGTAATTCATTTAGCCATCGGGCAACGTTTTCATATGATTCTTGCTTGGAAATGTCGTACATTAATAGAGCACCGACTGCTCCTCTGTAGTATGCACTGGTGATTGCTCTGTATCGTTCTTGACCGGCTGTATCCCAGATTTGCGCCTTGATGGTCTTGCCGTCTACGTTGACTGTTCTGGTTGCAAACTCCACGCCAATGGTCGACTTTGATTCGAGGTTGAATTCATTTCGGGTAAATCGGCCGAGGATGTTGGATTTTCCGACTCCAGAGTCTCCGATAAGGACAACTAGTTAGGTCCGCAAAACATAATTCAGTAGACGACCGATCTGACAGGATTTAAGCAAACAGGATTTAAGCAGACCGAGAAATTTGCACGGTGGACCACACGCCGGGCTTGCATGACTACATCGCTCATCGTGTCTGATAATTAGCACTGATAGTTTACAGCCGCAGCCTCAAAACATAATTTCCCCTGATGTTGAGCATATCGGTCTGCCATAATCCACATATTCACACGATCTCTGCGGCAAAAAGTGGGCAATCAGCAGTAGGGTCGTTACAAGCAGCAAATTGGAATGCCGCAGTACTGTCCAACTCCTCGATCAGTCTTTCCAGTACATTCTGTTCGATTTTCACCATAGTAGTCGCGTCCGATCATTCAACATTTTCATTGTTTCGGGGCATCGTCTGGTCTCATCGGTTGTCATCCATATTCACGGTCCTATGTGCCAATATTGTCGTCTATTTTTTAGATCTACTAACCTTTGAACAAAAAATCGTATTCGTCTCCCATTTTTTTGGTAATTAACTGTTACTTTGTTGGTTTCGTTTCTACGTAATTCTCGTATATAGATTTGTTCGTTTGATGACATGGCGTTAGGTGAAAGGAGGGTGACTGGGGGTTGGGGTTGTACACAGTGGGGTAACGGCGAAATATTGGCAACGCGTTAAGCACATCACATCAACTTAACTACATGTATGTAGTTACAGTTAGTTAAGATGTTATGCTGTAAGTGTCTGTAGTGGCCATTCAGTATACCCGAGTAGCTATAACACACATTGTCTGCGTGGACAATGACTTGGTTATGAGGATTTCGACCCTGAACTATGAGATACACTAAACTATTAGATACACTGAGATACACTGAACTATTAGACACTGAACATTAAGATACATTGAACTATGAGATGCACTAGATACACTGAACTATGAGTACACTGAACTATTAGACACTGAACTATTAGACACTGAACTATTAGACACTGAACTATTAGACACTGAACTATTAGACACTGAACTATTAGACACTGAACTATTAGACACTGAACTATTAGATACACTAACTATTAGACACTGAACTATTAGACACTGAACTATTAGACACTGAACTATTAGATACACTAACTATTAGACACTGAACTATTAGATACACTGAACTATTAGACACTGAACTATTAGACACTGAACTATTAGATGGACACCCCACCTAGAATTAGCCCTTTTCTTATCTTTAGCTCGTATCCCCGTAATTTACTACTATAATTGGTGGAGTATTGGAGTTAAGGGGGACACTCCATAGCACTTAAATGGTTCCGTAACTTAACTAACTTCAACCAACCTGCTTAATAATTTCTGCATTTCCGATCTGCAAGGACCAGTAACTATAAAAGCGGATGGATTCCGACATTGTCAATTGCCCAATTGTAGTTACCTTAGTACTGTATACATATATTCTATAGTAACCCACCTCTGCTGATTAAACAAAATGGAATTTCAACGGTAAGTGTAATGCTCAACTGTAGCATTTCGCCTGTAGAACAATGTGTTCTCCACCACCACCACGATCGAACGGGAGTTCCCATTGCAGGCAATTACTGGATCAACTGGTTTGCCAGATTGGTCGCCTCAATTGTGCTAACCAGCCTCGGATCATCTGGCCTCCAAGTCTCCAAAATCATCCTCGGAGCTATGAGCTACGGCTCCAAGTCCTGGAGAGACTGGGTCATTGAAGACGAGGAAGAGGTCTTCAAACTGTTAAAGTATGCGTATGACAATGGAATCCGAACTTTTGACACTGCCGACATGTATTCAGACGGAGAATCTGAACGGTGGATTGGCAAGTTTCTCAAAAAGTTCAATATCCCTCGATCTACTATTGTGATTCTCAGTAAATGTTTTAACCCCGTAGACGATGATCCAGAAGTCCCCAATGACGACTTCAAGTGGATCAATCGAAAGGGTCTGTCGAGAAAACACATCTTTGATGCCGTCGACGACTCGGTGGCCCGTCTGGGTACATACATTGACGTTTTGCAGATTCACCGACTGGACAGAGATACTGACAAAACCGAAATCATGGAAGCTCTTCATGACGTTGTGAAATCAGGCAAAGTCCGCTACATTGGCGCGTCCTCCATGAGGGCTGTCGAGTTTGCCCAGTTGCAGTTCATTGCTGAGAAGCACCACTGGACAAAGTTCGTTTCTATGCAGAACTTTTATAACTTGATCTACCGAGAGGAGGAACGAGAGATGATTCCTTACTGTAAAGAAACTGGAGTTGGTATTATCCCTTGGAGCCCAATTGCTAGAGGTATTCTTGCTCGTCCTTTGAGTGAACAATCTCTGCGATCTGAGACTGATGGCTATATTAAGGTACTGAAGGTTGGCACTTTTGAGTCAGATAAAGAAATCATTAAACGGGTTGCAGAGCTTGCCGGTAAGCACAATGTATCCATGGCCCAGGTTGCCATTGCTTGGACTTTGGCCAAAGGGTGTGCGCCAATTGTGGGACTAAGTTCTGTGAAGAGAATCCAAGAGGCCATTGATGCTGTCAAAGTTCAATTGACTGATGAGGAGATTGACTTTTTGGAAGAACCATATGCTCCTCACGAAATTCAAGGTTTTTAGTGTACTGTAGTTACCTTTGACTATCTAGCGTTAAGACTGCATGACAGTTACATATCGGCTGCACATCTATGTAAATCCTGGTATCAAAAGCTTGGCTGCTAAAAACGGAACAGTTGTACTGTTTCTGGTGCATTTCCGTGCAAGCTTAAATCCGTCAAGCGGATATATCCCGTCCGTGCACATCTTTCTATGCAGCTTTCCAAATAACAGTTAAAACTGTTGGGATCTACTGTACAGATTTAATTATTCACGCAAGCAGCACGTCATATGCGTGGATTTCGTGGAGCTCCCGCAACGATTGCTGGGCTGAGCACCTTGGAGTCCACGATTACAGATCTAACCAACCTGCCACTATTAAACAGTTGCTCAGTACTATCATATCTGCACCCGCATTATTATTGACCCATTGGCGCCTCCTATTCTCCACTGATAATCAAATTTCATGGGGTAGGAAGATCTGTAGATCTCGCGAAGTCCGATATATCAAATCGATTCAAGCAATCATGGGCAGGAAACGTGGGGATATCCAGCTTAGATGATTAGTAATTGATTCTGGGTTTGCCAACTATTAAAGGGGTTGAAGGTGTGACTTTTGCACAGTTCAATTGCACTTATAGGCTCACACTTGAACACTAGTATAACACACCCTCTACACCCACAAACGATAATAGCAAAAACAATATGGAATTTCAACGATTAGGCTCTTCTGGACTTCAAGTCTCCAAGATCATTGTCGGGGCAATGTCCTATGGAGGGGACCGGGGGGCAGACTGGATCCTCAAAGATGAGGAGAAAGTTTTCAAACTGTTGAAGTATGCCTATGACAAGGGCATTCGAACAATCGATACCGCCAATGTGTACTCACACGGCCAGTCCGAGGAATTGGTGGGCAAGTTTTTGAAAAAATACAACATCCCTCGGTCGACGGTGGTCATCTTGACCAAATGTTTCAACCGGGTTAATGATGACCCGGAGAACACCGACGAGTACAAATGGATCAATAGAGAGGGGCTGTCGAGAAAGCACATCTTTGATGCTGTTGAGGACTCTGTTAAACGACTGGGAACTTATATCGATGTCCTGCAGATCCACCGGTTGGATCTCCAAACCAGCAAGGAAGAGATCATGGAGGCCCTTCATGATGTTGTGAAGGGCGGTCAGGTTCGATACATTGGAGCTTCGTCTATGAGAGCAGTAGAGTTTGCGCAGTTGCAGTTTGTGGCTGAGAAACATAACTGGACCAAATTCATCTCGATGCAAGGGTTTTACAACTTACTTTACAGAGAAGAAGAGCGAGAAATGAACCCATACTGCGACGAGACTGGAGTTGGTCTTATTCCCTGGAGTCCCATTGCAGGAGGAGCACTGGCTCGACCGTATGGAAAGCATGATACCGCGCGTTCCAACCGAGAGAACTTCCGAAAGGCGTTTGGTGGAGAGGTCCATGTCGATGAGACTATCACGAATCGAGTGGAGGAAATTGCCAAAAAGAAGGGTATTTCCATGGCTCAGGTTGCTACTGCTTGGACCTTGGCCAAGGGCTGTGCTCCTATTGTGGGATTGAGCAATGAGGCACGAGTTGACGAGGCCATTGGCGCTCTCAAGGTGAAGTTTACTGATGAAGAGTTGGAGTACCTTGAGAGTCCTTATCAGGCAAAGAATGTGTTGGGTTTCCAGAGGTAGAGATTGTGCCAGCTGCACTGATATATGATTCATAGTCTATGTATAATTCAAAGTCTAAGTGAATTCGTTTTTATGAAGTCATCGGCTGTAGTTAAGGTTATCTTGCATGGCCGATCGCGATAGATCGACAGTGATGAGCATGAAATGTCAGTTCTATGAAACTACCGTAACAACATGCAAGAGTTGTGGTCAAATGGTATTAACTTGAGAGCCTGATATTGGCATTACGGAGTAGGAAATAGTTATATAATATAAGAGGTATCCTGATTTTTAGTGAGATTTTCATTCACAGTTCAGAAAGTGGACTAAGCCTGCAATGAACCTAATAAACGGCGCAAGACAGCTGAAGAAACAACGTCAATGACCTGCCTGTGCAGCTACTAGGGCCACTCTGTTAGAATTGGATTCAATATCGTACTTCAACTTTTTTGGGGTGTTTAAAATGTGGAGAGCGATGACGCGACAAAAATGTATCTTTGAGAGCACTTAAAACTCGCGGCTACTATCCCGAGGTCTAAAATACCTACCATACTAGCAGGCAAATTTGTTCGAGATACTTGCCCTTTATTTAGCAAAGCCCGTCCTGCACCATCTACTACCCTGATCCATGACGTTATGTATTTTTTTGTAAAATTTATCACTGTTAGTTAATAGATAGAATCATGTTAAGTAGCTAGTAGACAAATCTTAGTGACAGAACCCATTATTATCTAATATACTATTATTCAACCCACCGACAATCCACCACACCACCCTTCCAACCCCAACCCCAACCCTGCCTAATTAACCACACGCGTTTGCTCTTCTCCGTTCTCTTCTTTCATTCATCGACTCATTTTCTCACTTTTCGCAATGGCTGAAGCTCGGATCGACGCGACGGCTTTCAAGAAACGCGTCCATCAACTGCAACGACGTATTGCGTCCAAGGATCCCAGTTTTAATGGCGCGAATGCCATTGTAGTAGTGATTGGAAAGAATTCCGATGAAAATCCGTATTTGAAGAGTGCAGTGCTACACGTATGTTGGAAAAGAGCGCGCGATTTAAGCACAAAATACTGAAGATGGCGTCAGCGATTGAGTGATTGGATAGAGGAAAGAGATGTAGTTGTGAAATCTGGCGAAATTTCCACGGATTGCTACGTTTTCCAGTACTCAGAGGTCGCGTATGCGTTCAGACTGAACTGTGTGGCTCTTTGACGCTTGCCACTGTTTGCACTTCTTACCACTGGATGCTCACCCTGTTTGCCTTTCTGCTCACGCTGTCTCTGTCCTTCTGCTCTATTCTTCTCCCCGTTTACTAACAAGACATGGCTCTTTGGCTACGAATTCTCGACCACCGCTATTGCCATCCTAAAAGACAAAGTCATATTTATTGCTCGTAAAAACGCCAAGTATTTCGAACCTTTAAAGTCCAAAAACGTCCTGGTCTGGACCAGAAGCGACGATGCCGAACACAACAAAAAGCTCTACGAGGACCTGATTAATGAAATCAAAGCCGAGGGACACGTGATAGGAGTGCCTCTAAAAGACAAGTACGAGGGTTCGTTCGTCAACGAGTGGAAAGATGCTATCGCCGATAAAGGACTCGAACAAGTAGATATTTCCGTCGGCCTGGCAATCGCCCAGGAACTGAAAGACGAAGACGAACTGAAAAGTATTCGAAGCGCCTCCAAGTCGTCAATGGGAGTCATGACCAAGTTCTTTGCCGACGAAATGAGTTCTATAATCGATGAGGAAAAAAGTATTACCCATGCTCGGTTGGCTGAAGTAGTGGAGGACAAGATCGAAGACGAAAAGTTCTTCAAAGAGTTGAAACTGGGATCGGAATTTGATCCTGGTCAACTAGAATGGTGCTACACTCCAATTATCCAATCTGGTGGAAGGTACGACGTCCGACCGTCTGCTTTGTCAGATGATAATCGATTAACCCCCGGTGTGATACTCTGTTCCCTGGGACTCCGATACAAATCGTACTGCTCCAACATTGGTCGAACTTATTTAATCGATCCAACCAAGGGCCAGGAACAAAACTACAGTTTCCTATTAAGCTTGCAAAAGAAAGTATTGGAATCCATAAAAGACGGTGTACAATGTAAAGACGTCTACGCCACCTGTGTGGACTATGTCAAATCCAAAAATCCCGACCTGGAAAAATATCTTGTGAAAAACATTGGCTGGGGAATTGGCGTAGACTTCAGAGACACTCACCTGCTCCTGAACGCCAAAAACGACACACTTCTCAAAGATGGTATGACGATGAGTGTGGTGATTGGATTCTCAGATATCCCCAATCCCGATTCTACCTCAAAATCAGACAAAACATATAGTCTGTTATTGGCAGATACAGTTCGAGTCACCGGAGATAGCCCTATTGTTTTTACAGACTCTGCCAAAGGGAGAGGCGATATCTCGTACTACTTCAAACCCGAAGGTACCCCCGCTGCACCTGTCAAGAAAGAGCAAAAGAAATCCGCAGCTAATTCAGCTATCTTGAAAAACAAGTTGCGAGGAGAAACCAGAAATCAAGAGGATGAGTCGGCCGAAAAACGACGACAAGTGCAACAATCGGACCTGCATGAAAGGCTCCAAAAAGTCGGTGAACAGCGATTTGCCGACGAGTCGTCTACAAACGGGGCTGAAAGCAAGGTAGAGTTCAAAAAGTTTGACTCATACAAGCGGGACACGCAGATCCCCACCAACACCAAAGACCTGCGGTTGAATGTTGACCCCCGGGCTCAGACAATCATCGTTCCTATCAACGGCCGACCAGTGCCATTCCACATCAACACATACAAGAATGGGTCCAAGAATGAAGAAGGCGAATACGTGTATATACGACTGAATTTCCACTCTCCTGGCCAAGCAGGAGCAGCTAAAAAAGATGACGTGCCGTTTGAAGATCCAAATGCCCAGTTTTTGCGAAGCATAACTTTGCGAAGCAGAGACGGAGATAGAATGAGCGAGATGTTTAAACGCATCCAAGATCTCAAGCGAGATGCAGTCAAACGGGAAGCTGAGCAGAAAGAGCGAGCAGATGTTGTCCAACAAGACAAGCTGATTGAAGTTCGTAACAAACGACCTATGCGGCTGGATGCTGTCTATGTTCGACCGGGACCTGAAGGAAAGCGAATTGCTGGTACTCTAGAGATTCATCAAAATGGTTTAAGATATCAGTCGCCGATATCTTCTGATCAGCGAATCGATGTTCTTTTCAGTAACATTGCCCACTTATACTTCCAGCCGTGTGACCACGAACTGATTGTTTTGGTCCACGTCCACCTAAAGAATCCCATCATGGTGGGGAAGCGAAAGACCAAGGACATCCAGTTTTACCGAGAGGCAGCAGACATGGCGTTTGACGAGACGGGAAACAGAAGACGAAAGTACAGGTATGGTGACGAAGATGAGTTGGAGCAAGAACAGGAAGAGCGAAGACGACGAGTAGCTCTGAATAAAGAGTTTAAAGCGTTCAGTGAACAGATTGCCGAGGCATCGAATGGCCAATTGGATGTTGATGTGCCATTCAGAGATCTCGGTTTTGAAGGTGTGCCCTTCCGAGCTAATGTATTGTGCCAGCCTACCACTGATTGTTTGGTGCAGCTGATTGATCCCCCATTTTTGGTGGTTACTTTGAATGAGATTGAAGTGTGCCATTTGGAACGAGTTCAATTTGGTCTCAAACAGTTTGATCTAGTGTTTGTGTACAAGGATTATAACCGGCCAGTCACTCACATCAATTCGATCCCCATGACCCAGCTTGATTCTGTCAAGGACTGGCTTAACGAAATGGAAATTCCTTACTACGAGGGACCTGTCAATCTTAACTGGGCGACAATTATGAAGACAGTCACTGCCAATCCTCACGAGTTTTTTGCCAGTGGAGGATGGTCGTTTTTGTCTACCGAGAGTGGATCCGAGGGTGAGAGTGATAGCGAAGAGGATGAGAGTGAGTTTGCGGTCAGCGACGACAATCCTGACGACGAAGAGAGCGAGGAGTACAGTGAGGACGAAAGTGAGGAGTACAGCGAGGGGGGGAGCGAGGATGATGAGGGTGAAGACTGGGATGAGCTGGATGAGCAGGCGGAGCAGGAAGATAAGAAGCGAAAGAGGTAAATGACGGAGTAAAATCTGTGTATAATATATCTGTAATAATGTTGAGCTGATATAGTACGCTTTGCTTGTATGGGTTATCAACTACTCATGTATATATTGTAGTGTGTTCCTACTAGATCTGTGTATAATCTATGTATAAGTTTTGAGCTGTAAAGCGCTTGTATATGTAACTACTCATATTTTAGTGTGTTCCTCCAATTTCCCTCTCCACCACCTATGGATCAAAACATTGTAGATATCATCCAACGCCTAAAACATTGTAGAAAGGATGGCAAGTTCACACCTCAAGGTAACAGCTATCTACTAGTTCTAAATTACCTCCTCCCTGAGCTGTTCGTAACAGCCCTGGACCTGATTGAGTCCAAGTCATGCTACACCTACACCTGCGGGCCAAAATCCATTCGAGTAATTAAAACATATCTAGTAAATTCTAAACTATGGGGATGTACATGTAAAACGTTTACAAAGGCCATGATTACGCGCCATAGTCCTATTTGTGAACATCTTATAGCGGGGTATCTGTTAGATGAGTTGGATTGGTGGGAAGAGAGAGTAAGGGAGCTTGATAAAGAGGATTTTGCACTAATTTGACACAATTACTTCAAGCGCAACGATTGGATTGAAACCATGTATATTCTGTTTTATTTTCGAAAATGTTCCTCAATCTTCTCCTCTTTCCCCGCGCTTCTTTACAGCGTCACGCCAACTCATAGTGTTTACCTAACCTCCCGATTTTTCACTTCCTAACATTTTATTGATATCTTCAACATGGATTCGTGGGTACCTGTGGATTCATGGGATCCTTATATAATAGAGCTTCGTAAACAGTACTTGAATAGTGTTCCGGTATGTATATTTATAGTATTTGATATTTCTGCCTAATATCTCAACTAACCAGGTTCTTCCATGGTTCAACTGTGATCCAAAGGAATTTCCATACCGAAGGCGGAAGCGAAAAGGTGCTACTGCTAAAAGGGTAAACGGCGTTTTGAATGAGGCACAGAACGATGAGAGCGGATCAGAGACGACCACTAAAAAACCACCGCCAAGTTGGGCAGATCTGGTCAGAGGGACCGAACCCGATGCCCCATTACCGTTAGGTGACGCAGTGCTAAAGTATCTCAAGGGTGATGTTGACATTCCGACCAAACAACTGACCCTGCTGCCTCCTCGAGGGCTCATCAACACTGGCAACATATGTTTTATGAATTGTGTTTTGCAGAGCATGGTGCACTGCAAGCCGTTTTACGAGCTCATGATATATCTGTCCAGCAAGGTGCAGTTCAAGATCAAATCCACTAGTCCCATTCTAGACGGTCTGGTTGAGTTTATTCGGGAGTACGGCCAGGACAGCCGGGGTGCTGTGCTGGATGGAATAGACAACACTCCCAGGAAACTGGCGCCATATCTAGCAGAAAGTTTCTACAACACTATTTCGAACCACCACAAATTCAAGCATTTACAGCGAGGTCGTCAAGAAGACGCAGAAGAGTTTCTGGGTTACCTATTAGATGCTTTAGATGATGAACTGCGAGAAGCGGTAGCAGTAACCGAATCATCGTCCGACTCCACCACGACCTCTTCTGACTCATGGATAGAAGTAGGAAAACACAACCGGCACATCCACTCGCGGCATGCCGGCAACACAGCTGTCGAAACCCCCATTTCTCACATTTTTGGAGGCAGATTCAAGTCGGTGCTGTCTGCCCCCAATCAAAAATCTCCATCTGTCACCTACGACCCCTTCCAGCATGTCCAGCTCGACATCAGCGACTCCAGCGTCAACTCCATCCAGGATGCTCTCGACCTGCTGTTCCACCCAGAAACCATCCCCTACAAAACAGGCAAAGGTTTCCAGGTGACTGCCACCAAGCAGATCTCGGTCGACAAATTCCCGAAGGTCCTTATCGTCCATCTAAAACGATTCTCCTACACCTTTTCCGGGGAGATCACCAAAATTACGAAACCCGTTGAGCTCACGCAGAACATTCACATGTCGAGCGGCACCTCTTCTGTTTCTCCATCCACCCACTACTCACTGTTCTCTGTGGTCTACCATCATGGCCCCTCGACCACGGCGGGCCACTACACCGTCGACATGCAGACCGACAATTCCTGGATTAGCATAGACGACATTGCCATCATGGATGCCCACCAGCAGGGTCCCCCTCTCGACTCGAAAACCGCTTATTTATTGTTCTACATCAGGTCGTGATTCATATCACTGCTCCCTCCCGGGAGGCCCCTCCGGGGAGGTTGGCGCTGCGCGGCTTGGGTGGCCGCAACAAGTGCGTGCCCAAAAATTTAGTGGTCGTCTCTCCTGGGCGGACCGCGTCCCTGCCGGTGCACATACACATGTGTACATTCACATTTCAAAAGCATTCATGTGCTACCTAGCATATATAATTAATAATGTATTAGTCCTGCATAGACCTACTGCATGGTAAACAACAGTTATTAACGTCTACAATTGATTAATCTAGCTACTGGTCACAATCTCTTTTCTCGCGATTCAACCCCCGGTACCCCGTGAAATATGCCCTGCTTATCTAATACTAAAAAAATTTATGTGTGCTCTCAATTTGTATAAATGATGAACCAATCGGGATGGCTTGGAGAACTAGCGCCGTCGATCCCCCGAGGATCCCGTCGGGGTTCGATATATAGTATTGCTAAGGACTAGAGGGCTTAAAAGTAAAAAAAGGTAAACAAAGGTGGGTCCAACAGGTCGGGTCACGAACAATATTGATTGCGCTGATTATACGCTGCTGCACACAATATGATCATTGCTTGCACTTCTTGCATGGCGAGATATCATATCCGTATAAAAAGTCAATCGCCTAATTTTCAAATGAGGAGGGTAACAGTAAGGCGGAATGAGGCGGGTAAGTATTACGGGAAGGGCGGGAAGCGGATCATACCACGAGGATGATGCCACATTTGAGATATTCATGATGTATATACTTGTGATTTACCCGTAAAACAATTTTTGGGGTGTTAATTATTTTCCCTTGTGTATAAATTTTTAGGCTGTTTTTTTGTTGAATTCTGGAGTAATCTCTCTAATCTTCGCTTGTACTATGTTGTGATGGTCCATGCATAGTTTCCATAACCGGCTGCATGCGCCTTACATAATGATACCTCGAGGCGAGTCGTACAATCGATATATCAGCTATTATACAATGGGGGGAAAAACAAGACCCAATTGATAGGAGATAGATTTTTGATGGGATAAGTTTAAGTTTGCGAAACTTATGGCAAGCAATTGACTAACATAGACTCTCCAGTAAACAAGTAATTTACGTAGCATAATGAATGACCTCGTAAAGGACGAAGTCGAATTGAATCCTACATTCTACGGTTTCTGACTTGTACTTTTCAATTTTGTACAATGTTTGTTTTTCTCTGGTATCCTCTAATAATTTCACATTAAAAATCCCTCAACCTAATGTTGAAAGAATTCAACACCTATTTGCTTAAAAAAGTACTTACAACCAGTAAGCAACGGCAGCAACAACGGCAGCCAATCCAGCGGCACCAGCCTTAGCAGCTCCACCGGTGGCAACCGAAGTCGCAGCAGGAGCAGGGGCAACGGAAGTCTGAGCGGCAGGAGTGGTAACATGAGCAGCAGAGCTGACATGAGCAGCAGAGGAGGCAGGAGGAGCAGGGGCAGCAGTAGTCTGAGCTTTGGTGGAAGCGGGAGGAGCAGGAGCTTGCGAAGAGTGAGCAGGAGCAGAGCTGACGGGGCAGACAGTGGTGGTCTGGGTGGTGTACACGGTGGTTCGAGTGCAAGGGCAGTTGGTCACAGTGATGGTGGTAGCCTCAGTGACGATGTAAGTCGAGTTGTTCTCGACAAACGAGGTAGCCAGAGGGCAGTAGGTGGTGTAGGCGGTCACAATATCGGTAGAGGTGGCGATGATGTCAGAAGTGATGGTAGTGACATTCTGGCTCGTGGCAGAAACACCGGCGACAATGGCGGCAGCAGCGGCAGCGATAGTGAATTTCATTATTGATTATTATTAGGTGGTAGTATTACTAAGCGAGTGACTTTGAAGGCCCAAAAAAATGTGTCTAAGGAACGGAAAAAGAGAAGCGAGAAATTGAGGAACTTATATATACATTACCACCCAGAAAAATAAAAGGGCAGGGCGGAGGAGGAGCGAGAGATACTATAATTGTAAAGGGAAAGATATGTCCATGCAGGGCAGGGGGGAGATAGCCGATCTGGGTGGTTTTTGGGGTAGACTGGTGGAATGCGGCAGAGATCACCGGCCACACACGGTGATTGACAGATCGACGATCAAGCACAGTACAAAAGTAACCACCACAAGACCCATCGTCATCGATCTAATAATAGTTGAAAGGGCTAACGAAGAGATAGCTCTATCTTTTACTATAACAAAAAAAAAAAACAATACCAACCCATTTTAGACGAACAACTGCATGCACACTACAAACTACCACCACCACAAAAGGCTTGTCTCCGGTCAAAGCGTGATTTCTCTGTTTCGCAGATCAAAATTTTCATTTTGGCACAGAATTTTTCTGTTATTATGTCTACAGTACATTGCATAGCATATCCATTACATAATGCATAGACGATAAAATGTGAATTCTTTTGTTGGAATGAGCGGCTCCACTCCACCAGCAATCCACCACCAATGTCTATCGAGCAATTCTACCGTATTCCGCGATACAATTGCTCGTGGCCTGTGGCTTGTATAGTGGGCCAAACAATGACGGCGGCACGTACGTACGCAGCTTCGTGCATCGTGCACTATCTTCATCGTTGCTCATGATTTTGATATACTACAATGTACTACTACGACTTTGTTTTACTACTATACTACTTTGTGTGTCCACTTGCGTATGGCTCCACACTTGGCATTAGTTCCCGTCATCCGGCTGGGCAGACGCCATGAAAGTTCAGGAACCTTAAGACTATTATGGAAACGTCTAAATATAAAGTTCGTAGGTGAATCCTACCTTGTTGGGCAATCCATACATAAGATATATGTAGTTGAGAGTATGAAATGTAGCATTATTGGTCACCTTCCCGAGATAGAGAGTGCACAATCTACAGTTCGCTGTACAGTAATCTACTGATGATCATGATTACTCACCAAGTTATCTTTCACACAAGAAGACTATAATTTACTTGCGTTCTGATGGTTACGACGGCTCGGCCTGCCTGGGTATATGCTAGTGCTTATCACGCCAATCAACTAGCAATAATGCAAAGGTGATGAACTATAGCACACTACCACGTACTATACAATGTGGTATGAGAAATAGTCACTATCGGCTTTGTTTTAATCGTATGTGACCTTAGCTAGCCAGAATAGGTGATAGGGTTCCGCAATTAAAAAAATATTAGAATGGAGAACAGAGAAGAATGTGGACTGAGAAATAGGCCCATTATGGGCACTCACTCGCGTATCGTGTGATATTTTTTTTATATGTACGATACAGTACAATTGTATAGTGACGGAAGTATTGGTTCCTAGTTACTGTGCACTCCATAGCAAAAATAGATTTTTATGACCATGCCAAGACAAGGTACGGTTACCATAACTCGTGTCCAGCAAACAAAGAGCCGAGCCAAGCCTAAAATTCATTCCTCGAGGACAAGCGAACTAATGTATGTTACAATGTGTCTGCCATGTAATGCGCGGGAAAACGCCCCAGTGCAGTTCCGACGACCATGTCCATCGTGAATATTCCGGATCGGCGCGGAACTGATGATCTTTCCGGTTTATTGGTAGTGAGATGTACATAGCAAAGAGGAACATTGAACAGAGCCAAGCGGTGTGATCTCAATGAAAACTGATGAATACTAAACAAGGACTGTCGGAGAAGGAGGTGTATATCCGTTTTAGTTTAATGGAGATTTAAGCTTATAGTGACGGGACAGAGATCTTAGATGTGTAGTGCCGTGAGAATTACTAGGGTCAGGAAGATATTTGTATGTGACATTTTGTAGAACCGTATATAGGGTGGATATCTAACAATCATACAACTCATAAGCGTACTTAACATAACCGAAAGACTTTACCAGTTTGACAAACATACCATTAATAGACATCACCCTTGTGAATGCCAAATATCTCTTCTATATAGTTAGATTAACGACACTGATTGTTATAGAGATTGCGCCGCACCAATACACGGCTCGTCCCCCCACCCCCCAACTAACCTCCCAACCAACCTCAGCCAACCTCCCTGAACCTCGTCCATCTTCATCTGTGTTCCTTCTATTATACACTAATTGCACCCCTAAAACAATGCCATTCGTCACTCGAAACAAACTGGTCGTCATCTCTGGCGGATCCCAAGGTCTGGGAGCTAGCCTCGCCAAATTGCTCGTTGAGCAAGGCGCAAACGTCTACATCGTTGCCAGAACCGAGTCCAAATTACAGAAAACGCTGGAAACTTTGGAAAAGAACCGCGTGTCTGAAGAGCAATTGATCAAATACATTGCGGCAGACGTTTCCAAGGCCGAGGAATGCGAAAAAGTGTTCGAACAACTACCAAATCCGCCAGATATCGTAATGTGCCTGGCCGGTTCAGCCGTGCCTGGTCTATTTGCAGAGACCAGTGCTGAGCAGCTGACCAATTGTTTCCAGAGCTCGTACTGCACTACCTTGTACTTTGCCCATGCTGCGATCAAAGCAATGTTCCCTGTCAAAGATATCAAAGAGGAGCGACACTTGGTACTGTGCTCTTCGATCCTGGCCCTCTTCTCGTACATCGGATACAGCAGTTATGCCCCCGCAAAAGCTGCTGTCCGAGCATTGGCTGATATCCTTCGTCATGAGTGCATTCCATACAACATCAAAGTGAGCTGTATTTTCCCAGGAAACATGGCCTCCGAGGGATTTGAAATCGAAGAGCTAACTAAACCGGAGATTTCGCGGAAAATCGAAGGACCGTCTCATCCTCTTGACCCCGATGACTGTGCCAGAACTGTGTTGAAAGACCTCCGATATAACCAGCAGATGATCTTTACAGATTACATCGGCTGGCTGCTGAGTTGTATGATGCTGGGAGCGAGTCCAAGAAACTGGAATCTTTTACAGACTCCACAAGCAATCTTGCTAGCGATATTTGCTCCACTGTGGAACTGGTTCATAGTGAGAGATATCAAAGAGTACTACAAAAGCAAAGGAAGCCCTTCACAGTCAAGGTAGGGCGGAGTACTTCTGATTGTCACTAATCTATTTTACAAATATTATATAATCGTCTGTTGTGTTGAATGCTATGCTTGTAATATGAGTGCCTTACTTTTCCAACTAGGGCAACGCTAATTCGGTACTGAAATCATCGTCACTCAGTTCTTCAAACCACAGTTGGCTGTCTTGAATCTCTGGAGGAGAAGGAGTAGTTTGCACCGTTTCGGTGTCGCCAGCAGCCACCTTTGGTGGTTGATTCTCCAGAGGAGAGTCAGGGCCACTTTCTATCTTTCCAGCTGGATTTGCGAGAGCACCATGTGCAACGTCTCCGCCTTCCAATGCCTGCCTTTTTGCAGACGGTTCGCCGGAGTCTCCATCCCTGCGACAATCATCGCTCTGCTCTGACAGTTCTACTTTCTGGGTGTCCACACCCAGCGCATCACTTCCACTGCTTTCAGTAATGCTCCGGGATACAATCTCACCAGAAGACATCTTGCCAGCCAGCGATTCTTGCGAATCATCCGCTGTCTCGGTCCGTGACTCCGAGTTCTGCTCGTCGTCCTCCTTTTGATACTTTACTGTACGAATCTCCCCCGTAGCAATTCTCTTAGCCAGCCTCTCTCCATCGCCACCCCTGTACAAAATAACCCGACTGGCAAGCCGTATTTCAAACTGGCCATATCCCAAACAAGGGACCAACGTGGATATTCCATTAGGGGCGCCACGAGAGATCATATAAGTCAGAGCTACCACTGCAGACTGACTCCGTCCAGCCAGAACAGCCATACAGATGCAAATCTCACTGATTGCCTTGCGACGCCGTTCTAAAACTTCAGGATTCTTATAGCTGTGACTATAACTTCCCTCTACCAGGAATGACAAGTCGTCAATGACGAAAAGAGCAACACGTGAGATATCTGGTCTGCCCTGGCCGGTTTCCGTCCCCGCCTCGCGAATCATCCGTTTCAGCATGAGACACAGCTGACAGAGAGACCTGCAGTTGGTCAACAAGAACGATTTCAAGGTCCGCTTCACGTCTGATTCCGACAGAGTTTCTCTCAGTAAATCTGCCAGCCTTTGCACCGGCATCACTTTATTGCACGCTCTGATCCAGATCACTTGATGTCCTCTCAACAGAGCGTCTTTTGCCAGATTCAGCGATGCAAGCGTTTTACCACTACCAGGAGGGCCACACAGCTCCACTGCAGAGCCTCTTTTCAACGCATGGCCCGGCGGTCCTTTTGAAAACCGCCGTTTGCGGGCTCTCGACGCGTCTTCCGCGAGGAGACGGTCCAGATCCTTTGATCCCGTGGTCAAGAACGGGTTCTGGTCTTTCTTTGCCTTGAGATGATCGAGGATTTGAGTCAATTTCATCATTTAACGACCCATTATAACAAAGTGACCATAAGAAAGTCAAAGTAAAGGTAAAAGGTTCGTGCGCCATGACGCGTGCCGATTTATTGATAACGATAAGGAGGTGGGGGTAGTGGAGGGGGTACGTAAATATTACCGATGGATTTTACAAATTTAAACCCAAAATAAACCATCCAATTCATAACACATACACAACAGAAAGCAAATATATAGCAATTATTCATCGTACGCTTCCTCCTCTTCACCGTCATCCAATAACCCTCTCCACTTTGTCATCCGCTCACTCAAATCCATGTCATTCCCATTATCTATACTAAACACGCCGTTGCCCTTGTGATGAGCCATTCGCTGCTCCGGTTTGGTCAAATCCCTCCATGCTGCTACAACCTCCATTATAAACATATTGTACTTGTTCCCCAGTCGCGTATCTACTACTTTACACTCTAAATTGGCTATACACTCTTTTATAAGAGGCACCTTCACGTTCTCCGCTTCCAATGCAGTGAATTCAAAGTCTCTAAACTTGTCTACTTTCTCTGGCTTTCCTCCTGAACAATTGCCAATGTCTACAACTTTTTCAAGTAAATCTACACCGGGAATGGCTACTACACACTGCTTTGTTTTGGTCAAAGCCGAAAAGCTGTGATCCCACGGACCTATTCCACAGCAAATAAGCGGTGGATTATGGCGGACCATCATGTGGAAACCCATGGTCATAATATTTGGCTTAGTGCCATCATGAGTTACCACCAACGCTATGGGGCCAGGTTCTAAGACCTGGCAGACTTTGGTTAGAGGGAGTTTGGTGAACATAAGCGGAGATGGGGAAGATGAGCAGAATGTGGAGATATATCTGACGATCCTCAGAATGACCGACATGTATGTATGTTATAATTCTTAAAAGTTATGTTTATAAGCAGTGCTCTCAGGACTAAATCTACTGTTTAATGATTGTATCAAGTAGCTGTCAATATATATATCTGCATCAGTCGTCCTCATCATTATCATCATCGTCCTCGTCACCGTCTCTAGGAAAATTATTACGCACATCTCCCTCTATTAACGTATATATATCCAGACACTGACAATCCTTGCTAGTCAGTCTTCCTTCAACTGGGAGCGGCGACGGACCCCACACGGGGACAAAACAGATTTGGCCGGGCCCACAACTATCCTGGCAATCAACAAAAGACGACCAACTGAGGAGGTTAAGTAGTTCACGATGCTTTCTACGGAAGTCTTTCAGACGGGTCCGTACGTCGTCCTCATTTATATGCCCTTGCTCCTGTAAATCGTCCAGCACCGAGGTAGTATAATCAAAGATTTCAAACAGGTGCTTGGCAATGTGACTTGATACCAGACGTATTGACTCAGATATAAGGTTATCAGAGTCTGTCGTCAGAGGAAATAGTCCAGCATACTCTGTAGCCACATCTTTCAACGCTGTTGCTCTGCGTTCAACCGGGTCCGCAATGGCAGCATTATGGAATCTTCTTGTTGTGTGGTAGGTGAGAACCGTCAAGTTGCTGACCGTTGATACAAGATGATCTTGACTGTGGCCAGTTGGTCGATTCTCGAGCACATTTTCTATTCTCTTCAAAATAGGAGTGAATCGGTCTACCACGTTATCTACCGCTGTCTGCCAGTCAATGGAAGAGAGAACGGTCGTTTCGTTGAGCTGTAGCAGACTGTTTTCTGCCTCTGTGACCATCTGCAGCTTGGTTTCGTCACTTAGATTTGCAATTCGCCGGGTGTATGGATCCGTAGGGATGTATTCTTTCCCCAGCGGGGTTATAAGATTCGACAAATCCAGCTGGATTCTTCTTTCCTTTGAATAGTGCGTCGCACCCGCCTCAAGATGTTCAAACATTGTCTGTGACCGTATAACTCTGTTCAGATTGGTCGTCAACCCATGTGTTGAAACAGGGAGCCATTCGTATAAATCGAACATGGTGTTGGCCAGGCTCGAATTTCGAGTCAGGATTAACTTTGGGCTGTCAAAGGCACATACAAACATCTCGAACCCGATTTCAAGTCGAACCACAGCGTCGAGGCCGAACTGCTCTCCCCACTCGCATACTTTTGCCGCCACCTGCCGTTCGTCTCTATGTGAGTACGAATAGTACTGGTCGTGGGAACCATTGGCGAGGAGGACTTGGGAGTCCATCACGCCGGTGTTGTCTTTAGCAGCACTAGCTCCATCGAGGACCAACACTTTCAGGGGTTCGACTGGGGTGAATGTGAGCATGAACACGTCACCTTGGGGGATATTAAGGAGGGCATGGGTGGAAGCATCAAGGGGCTCTCTAAACGACCCTGACAACTCCTCAAGGTCTTCAAACGGCGGTTCAAAGCCGTCGGTCTGGTCGTAGAAACCAAAGTCGTCTACTGACCGTTTCTTGCCCGGTTTCTTGAAACCCGGAGGTGTTCTGCCAGCTCCAAACCCAGAACCAAAGTTATACGAAAACTCGGCGTCAAACCCGATCCATTCTGGGTTCTGAGGAAGACCGGGCTTAGCAGTGGAATGGTACAACGGGGTTCCAGCTGGCACGATGGCCGGAACAATTGACATTCCATTGGGGTTCAGGTCGCTATTCTTTTGGCGCAGAACATTGTTCACGGTGTTGAACACGGCCGAGGCGTTGGCCAGCTCGGGGGTGGGGTCAGACCAACTGGGGACAGACCTACCGTGAGCTGTTGCAGCAGAGAGGGCCACTACAGCTGGCAGCCAGAGCATATATGTTTACCTAGGTTAAGGGGCAACTAGTTCATTGAACTGCAAGAGTTGTTCGATGTACAGTGTAATCAGATTTGGGTCGGCTGTACGGCGCTCCGGAGAGATAAGCGGTGCATATATGCGTCATGTCGTGATTGCTTCTTCGGTGGGCATAAACAAAGATCTACAACATGGGAGTCACACGTAGCGCGCTGTGTTACATGGTCGACTGAGCAAAGTTGAGATCATTAATGACATTACGAATATACGAGTGATACATGCAAGTGCATAGTGATGAAAAGTGGGAGTTGTAGAGTGCTGTCAAGTGAGTGTCAAATACATGTAATGATTCTTCTGTGACATTTCACATCAAGACGGGGTCAGTCTACAATCAAAAAGTGTAATAGAGTGTTATATTGAGAATAAGAATTAAGTGTTCAAGAGACTAGTTCAGCTGCATGTGTATATAAAGCATAAGAATTAAGTGTTCAAGAGACTAGTTCAGCATGTGTATATAAAGCATCATCAGATGCTCACATTTGACTGAGCACAGCGGAGTAGTATTATATAAACATAAACAATATACGGTACCCGTGGTTTCAACTGGCTCTTAATTAATTGTCCCTGCTAACGTTATTGCTTATACATAAGCCACAGCCTAAAACAGTGCGTGTATGTTGAGCACAGCCTATACTCAGTCTACAATATACCCTACTGATCAAAAATCCTTCACGTGATTACAAAAATATCCCAAAACAGAAGTACAGTCACCCACTTTAAACCCAACTCACCAACCCTCAAACCCTAGCCTTCACCCTTAGGGCATTGCAAATTTCAATACATTTCAGAACCTCCTAACGACTCAAACAACACACACCGTAAAGATGGCCCAAAGACTCACTTATAGACGAAGAAATCCTTGTATGTAACTGCTCCAGTGTGCGACCCGAAGACTGAAATCCGAACTAACCAGACAACACTCGAAGTAACCGAGTCAAGATCATCAAGACCCCCGGTGGAAAGTTGCGATATCTCCACGTCAAGAAGAGTGGAACTCGACCAAAGTGTGGTGAATGTGGAACTGCTCTGCCCGGTGTCCCCGCCTTGCGACCCCGAGAATATGCTACTATTTCCCGACCTAAGAAGACTGTCCAGCGACCTTACGGAGGATCCGTATGTGGAAACTGTGTTCAGGAACGAGTTGTGCGAGCATTTTTGATTGAGGAGCAGAAGATTGTCAAGCGGGTGTTGAAGGACTCTGCTGAAAAGGCTGACAAGCCCAAGAAGGCCAAGAAATAAATTAATGAACAAGC
The DNA here is from genome assembly GCA_030583385.1 of Spencermartinsiella ligniputridi. Taxonomy (NCBI): domain Eukaryota; kingdom Fungi; phylum Ascomycota; class Dipodascomycetes; order Dipodascales; family Trichomonascaceae; genus Spencermartinsiella; species Spencermartinsiella ligniputridi. Next base: position 821,961 of record JAJMIC010000006.1, on the reverse strand, counting down.
GCTGGGTGATGTATAAGGCATGCCTTAGTGTGTGAATGTGCAATAAAAAGACATAAAAAAACACATGTGTACAGAGAACCAACTGTACCTGGACAGGTTGTAGATATATCGTAGGCTATCATGGTCGAAGGTGCATTTTGATGGTGCTGGTCGGTGCAACTGACCACACAAGTACCGTATTCGAATGACTCGACATGTTTAAAGAACTATTTCTTCCATTTGATTGTCACATTCCCTTGATTCTATTTACTCTTCTGCCTTACCGTCGGGAACCTGGTAGTTCTCTCGTTTGATACGTAGTTCGCTCCCGTTTGATACCTTTAAAATTGTCACACTCTGTGTGTTTAATAATACTGATATGCGACACACCGAAAGATGCACCATACTAATACTGCTCGTCATCAAGTACATCTTTATTCCGTTAATTAACCCGGCAAGATTTCTCCTCCACTTGGTACCTACCATTACTATAATAAGTTTTACTTCGAACCAATGTTTTGTAATTTACTTTGCTGTAGCTACCTGGCACTCAATATCTGACTCCGTCTCTCAGAACAGATACCCCGCGAGTGCTACCAATCCCTCCATAATCTTTATTCGTAGATTCGATCCCGATATATCTTGGTTCCTCTATCCTTTCTCTATCCACATCTCTCTTATCTGTTATCATCTTGATCTGAAAAAAGATCCTGTTTCGATCTCATATACCTCTGATTGTTATTTCTCTGTATTCTCCAAATATTCAATAGCCATGCACTCTCTGTTCGCTTCCACGCTCCCTATTCTCAACCAACCAAATATCCGCCAGACAGTAGCTGTGGCTTTGTCAAACTTCATCGTGTCTCTAAGTGACCCTAGAATACTAGACATTTGGTCGCTCAGCATTTCTGACATGGACATTGAAACTCGTCTAGGCACTTGCCGATATGTACTATCTACCTGGCAGTACGACCGAGACGACCTACTCAAACAATTGTCAGAGAAGAACGACAAGATCAAAGAACTCGAAAAGAAACTTCATGACCTCAAACAGGAGCAAAAGGTCAACGAACTGCAGCGTCTTGACAAAGAAAGCTCAGGAGTCCGTCTCTCATTTGAATCTTTGGTCAAATCTTACTTTGAGCTGTTGCAAAAAGAAAATATCGACATCGACGTGAAAAAATCAACTACTGTTACCGACATTCGAGCCGTTGTAGAACGGTGGCATCAATTTATTAAAATTCATTTCCCCAAAATCGAAGAATGCCAACTAGCCCCACTGTTGATGACAGCTCTACCACGAGCTACCCAAAAAAGCCTTCCTACACCCATCCCGTGGGAGTGGAAGGCCTTCAAGACGTTTTTGTTCGAGAAAATCTCTGCCTACAAAAGTGACATTGAATATTCTGATAGACTGATTCAGGAAATCAAAAATCTTCGCTACGGACGATCTGATCCAGCAGAAATTGTTCGCTACATTAAAGAGCGAGTCGACCTAGTACCCAACATTACAGCCAAAGGGTTGTTTTATTTATTGGAACACTCCATCATTCCTTGTTTCCACGATGTAGAGGTTAAGCGGGTACTTATGACTCAAGGTTCAACTGCACAGCAATTGCTCGAAGCTATGAAATTGCGGGCCTGGAATATACCAGAGCCCTCGGCAAAGAAAAAGAAATGGAGAAGTCGAGCTGCAATGAGTTGGGTTATAGTTTAAGACCTGTTGACACTTGCCCCACCAAGCTTACTGTAAGTTTGGCATTTGAAGCTTTAAACTAACTACAGACAGTGAATACAACACATGTACTTAATTGAACACTTTATGTACCATAGTAAGTTCCCGCTCTTTCGACAATTTTCTAGCTATTTCTCCCAACCCTTATCTCTTATCTCTGTGCATATCCCAGGCCGTTCTGGAACCCGCCCGAACCTTCTACGAAGATCCATTGCAGATCCACACGTCAGACCACTTGTCTTTATAAGTAATCATTCCACTTGCAACTTTTTCCATCTTTCATATTTTTTTGCCAACAAAGCAAACAACAAAAACAAAAACATGGATCTACAATTAACTGATAGAGCAACAAGTATAATTGAAAATGCAACAAAGATCACTGCCGAGCATAGTCATGCTACAGTGACTCCTTTGCATCTCCTGGCTGCTATGACAGCGCCTGATGACGACGGAGCTCCACCTTTTTTCCGAACCGTTGTGGAAAAGGCTAGATTCGAGTGGCAGCCAGTTGAAAGAGGTATCAATCAAAAACTGGTGAGGACTCCTTCACAGACCCCGGCCCCAAGCCAACCCCAATTTTCGCATGCTGCAGCCGAGGTTCTTCAAAATGCTCAGAAGATAAAGACCAAGCAGAAGGACACTTTTATTGGCCAGGACCATATCTTGCTAGCATTGCTTGAAGAGTCGTCCATTCAAGCCCTTTTTAAAACACTAAACATCCCTACTAAAACCCTCGAAACTCAAATTGAAGCTATTCGAGGAAACAGACGGATTGATTCCCGAACGGCTGATTCTTCTGACCAATATGAGTTTTTGGCCAAATACGCTATTGATCTGACTTCACAGGCCAGAGAAGGCAAACTAGACCCAGTTATTGGGCGAGACGAAGAAATCAGACGATGCATTCGAATCTTGGCCCGACGAACAAAGTCCAATCCTTGCCTGATTGGTGATCCTGGTGTGGGTAAGACTTCTATTGTTGAGGGAGTTGCCCAGAGGATCATTGACGGCGAAGTGCCCAATGTTCTACAAAACTGCAGGCTGTTCTCCTTGGACTTGGGTGCTCTCAAAGCCGGTGCTAAGTACCAAGGTGATTTCGAAGAACGAATCAAGGGAGTGTTAAAAGAAATCGAAGAGTCCAAGGACATGATCATTTTATTTATCGATGAGATCCATATGCTCATGGGTGACGGTAAAAGCGATGCTGCTAATTTGCTGAAACCTATGTTGGCTCGAGGATCTCTTCATTGCATTGGTGCCACCACCGTGGAGGAATACCGAAAGCACGTTGAAAAAGATGGTGCTTTCGAGCGACGATTCCAGAAGATCGATGTCCCTGAACCCTCTATTCCGGACACAGTGGCCATTCTCCGAGGCTTGCAAGGGAAATATGAAATTCACCATGGAGTTCGAATCCTTGACAGTGCCTTGGTGAGTGCAGCTCAACTTGCCTCCCGATACCTCACATATCGAAAGCTGCCTGATTCGGCTGTGGACTTGATCGATGAGACTGCTGCAGCAGTGGCTGTTGCTCGAGATTCCAAGCCCGAAGAGCTCGACAAACTTGAAAGACAACTGCAACTGCTTCACGTTGAAATCAAGGCGCTCGAGCGAGATCAGGAAGCAGACGCCAAAACCAAAGAACGGCTAGAAGCGGCAAGACAGAAAGTCGCCAATCTCGAAGAAGAGCTCGCTCCTCTAAGAGAACGGTTTGCTGAAGAGCGAAAGGGCCACGAAGAGCTGAACTCGTTGAAGAAGAAACTTGACGACTTGGAGACTAAAGCCCAGGACGCCGAACGAAGGCGAGATACAGCTGCTTCAGCAGACTTGCGATATTTTGCTATCCCCGATCTGAAACGACGGATCAATGAGATTGAGGAGGAGAATGAAACTCGACAGCAGACCATGTTGGAAGATATTGTCGACTCCGACAAGGTCGCCCAGACTGCCGCGAGGTTGACTGGTATCCCCGTCTCGAAACTCACACAAGCGGAAAACGCCAAACTTGTCAACATGGAGTCTATTCTGTCGAAGCAGGTCGCCGGACAGCCAGAAGCAGTGCGAGCGGTAGCTAATGCTATTAGACTCACACGATCTGGTCTTAGCAACCCGAATGCGCCACCCAGTTTCTTGTTCTTGGGATTGTCTGGTTCAGGTAAGACCGAACTGGCCAAGAAACTGGCAGGATTCTTATTTTCTGACGAAAAGGCGATGATTAGAATCGACTGCTCGGAATTGGGAGATAAATGGTCAGCCAGCAAATTGCTTGGTGCAGCCCCCGGATATGTTGGCTACGAAGAAGGTGGCATTTTGACTGAACCACTTGCTCGAAGACCTTATTCAGTTGTACTATTTGACGAGGTCGAAAAAGCAGCTCCTGAAGTGCTGACTGTGTTGCTTCAAGTTCTTGACGACGGCCACATTCGATCAAGCGCAGGCAAACTTGTCAGTGCTGCCAACAGCATTATCATTATGACGTCCAATCTGGGAGCGGAGATCATCAACCGATCGTCTACTAGTCGTATTGATCCCATTACTCGAGAAGGAGTTATGGAAGCCGTCCGGGCCCATTTCCGACCAGAGTTTTTGAATCGAGTTTCGTCCATGATTGTTTTTAACCGACTTTCCAAGAAGGCGGTGAGACAGATTGTGCAAATTCGTTTGGACGAAATCAAAAAGAGGTTTGCAGCCAACAATAAAAACCTCAGTCTTGATCTGGATGAAGAGTGTATTGACTATCTTGTGGAACATGGCTACTCTAAAGACTTGGGTGCCAGACCATTGAACAGATTGATCCAGACGGAGATTCTTAACAAACTAGCAATCTTGCTTCTCAGGGGACAGGTCCAAGACAATGAGACTGTTAAGGTTATCTTGGGCGAACAGGGACTTGAGGTTCTGCCCAACCACGAGGCGGAACAAGGCTGGGACGAGGGAATGGACCTTGATGACGATGAGGAGGATGCAATGGAGGATGAAGAATTGGATTAAGGGATGTAAATAATTGAATAACGTAGAGTGTAAACAAATCACAATATAAAATCATAATAACAAATAACATAACAAAACAAATAATAACCAACGTTACATCGTAGAGAACAAAAACGAAACGAAAATGTGATCATGAACTGAAACTAGTCATACTGTAAGCCCAGTAGATAGCCAAGTTCCAAAAACCTACAACAACTTGTCCTTCTCCTTAGCTCTCACCGTACATGCCGTTCCATAACAGCAAATCTCAGTGATTCCCTTGGCCAAGCTTCCCCCGTCAAAGCGAAACGCATAAACGGCATTGGCACCCATGTCTCGGGCCCCAGTGACCATTCTATCTACAACCTGATCACGAGAGGATATTACGTTTTTAGTCATAGAGTGGAGTTCTCCTCCAGCCAAACTCTGGAAACCAGCACCAATCTGGGCACCAAGATGTCTTGCTCTCACAGTGATACCGTAGACTGTACCGTGGACTTTTACAATTTCGTATCCTGGGATATCGTTACCAGTCACAACCAGAATGCCTCCATATCTGTCTGGAGTGATGAATTCGTACGGCTGGTTGGGATACTGCTGATGAACCGACATGCCGGATTCAAATATACTGGGGTTCCTTCATGTTACAACTGCGGGGATATCCAAGATATTTATGCAAGGGGAGAACGATCGTCCACGGGCTTAAACGGCTCAATAGCTGTACATGTAAGGTATGATTGGTTGGTATGGCTGTGAATCATAAAGTGGCCAAGGGGTATTTACTAGCTGCCTTTGAGCGAAATATCATCAAGGAGCACTGCTAATGGTTTATAGTGCTGAACTACCTACATTATCTGTACTACAGACTGCATTACTAGCTTTATTTACTAATCTACTGATGGACACTTTTAAAACTACTAACATGTCTGTCATACCATGTAATTTCTACGTCGGAGAATAATAGTCATTATGACAATTTAAGAAGTTTCGATAGTTGTACGTCAGTTGTAGTTTAAATTCTATAACCGCCGATCGCTGTGATCATGACCAGTCAGCATTACATAATCTTCTACCTCTGAGTTACGTAAAAATGAAAAATTCAGACCGATATAAAGTCCGGAAAGAACTTCTCTTTAAATATTACTAAACAGTCTTTAATAGAATAGAAACCAAGCGAAAACAGTTTTGAAGATGTCCATTCGTACACAGGTGAGTAGATAAGTGATGGCCACATGAGAACTACGCTAACAAGTTTGAAAATTCCAACGAGTAAGTGAAAACAACGGAAATGAGTGGTCAAAGAAGCGTTGCGAAAGATTTCTCATCGACGGCAGTGGCGGATGAGAGGTGTGATCCCACCGTGTGTCAAAGTCCTTACACCTCTCAGCTGCGCAAATAGAGTCTGATCCAACCGTTTGTCAAAGTTCTTGTTAGACCCCCAGCTGCCAAACAGAGTCTGCGCTATCTGACCGCTCGAACTCACGCTCCAGCTCACTAACCAGAATCGGAGTATTCTCCACCTTAACCAACTCATACTGCCTCGTCACTATTGGAGGATCCCAAAATTTCTACAGTGCATTTGAAAGTCAGCTGGGAGATGTCATCCCCATAGTTCACACCACCATTGCCGGCACCCGAATAGTCGGCCGAATGACTGCTGGAAACCGACGAGGCTTGTTAGTGCCTATCCAAACCACAGATCAAGAATTACAACATCTGCGAAATAGTTTACCAGACACGGTAAAAATCCAGCGAGTAGAAGAACGACTGTCCGCTTTAGGAAACGTTATATGCTGCAATGATTATGTCGCTCTGGTACATCCCGATATCGAACGAGAAACTGAAGAACTTATAGCTGATGTTCTTGGTGTAGAAGTGTTCCGACAAACCGTAGCTGGCAATGTCTTAGTTGGCAGTTATGCTACCATCACCAACCAAGGTGGTCTGGTCCACCCGCAAACGTCTATTCAAGATCAAGAAGAACTTTCCTCATTGCTACAGATTCCCTTGGTAGCAGGCAGTATAAATCGAGGATCTGCTGTGATTGGAGGAGGAATGGTTGCCAACGACTGGCTGACCGTGGTAGGAATGGACACCACTGCTCCCGAGTTGAGCGTAGTTGAAAGTATATTTGGAATCAGCAACCAAGTGCCTGAGAAGGATCTACTTATTGAGCATTATTATTAGAGAGTGAGAGTGAGACCTAGAGTGAGAAATCTGGCATAGTGTAAAGTAATGAAACCAACTACGTAATAACATTATAGTAATGAGCTAACTACATAAAAGATACATTGTGTTTCCATGTCCTAAAGCTCGGCCATCACCCCTCGGCTCCTGATTTGCCGATCTTCTCCCATCTCGGAAGTGATCGTTGTCTCTCACCAATACCGAGCACAGTGTCCTTAACTTCCAACTCCATTATATCCACCATTTGCAGTCAGAAATGGACGATTTTGGGTATGTACTCCCAGCTACTCACTTTGCTACCTCTAACAAGCATCAACAGAGCCAGAGAATCGCTCCGTTCAAAGATTCTCGACCAATTGGCATTTCGTGCCGCCAAATCTGAGAATCCCTTGGAATTGCAAAAGCTGTCAAATGTTTTGGAAACCTCCAGTACCAAAGATGTGTCTGGAGTGCCTATGGTGTGTATAGTCGCTGTCTTCGTATCGTCCTCCTGTCTCTAACCAGTCGAGAAAAGAATTTGAAATACTCATCTCCCTTGCGCAATCATCGCAGTACATCACGTCCGAGGTCCAGGCCGAGACGTTAATCCATCAGCTCGGCAAGTACCTAGTCGAGTCTCCTACGCAGAAATATATTAGCTCCCCTGCAATTAGGCGGGTCGACCCATCTCCATGGCAGCTTGCTACCAGAGTGCTGACTTCATGTATCTTGTTGCTCCAGGCGAGGTTTCCTTCTCTGACTGGTGCAAAGTACATCGATGAGTATTTAGATGCGTTAGAGAAAGTGTGGCCGGAGAGAACTGGCGGCGTAGATGAAAACCAAGTTGATGCAGTGAACGGCCATGTCAATGGTAATGTTGATGGTCTTGTCAATGGTCTTGTCAATGGACCTGCCAATGGACCTGCCAATGGACCTGCCAATGGATTGGTCAACGGAAAAGTCAACGGATCAGTCAATGGAGCTATTGATCATGCTGGCCTTGTTGATGGCCCGATCAGTGATAGCCCACTCAACGGTTCTGCACCAAACGGTGCCCTAAACGGCCGCATCCTAAATGAAAGAGACCACAGTCTTCCAGACCTAAACATTCTCTTCCCCGCCCTCTATTCTCTCCAAGGATTTATCCAGGGTCTCGCTAAGACCGCTGCTGCTCTCTCTGCAGAAAAAGGGTATGCACTCTTTCAACGACTGCAAAGGTTCATTGATGCAAATCTTCTTCTCCAGGTCGAAACATCGGTCTCTCACATTAGAGCCAACTATGAACTGCAGTCCCCAGCCCCACTGTGGTACATTAGTTTTGTTACCAGCGATCAAGAAGACAAATTCGGTGCTATACTGATAACCAGCTGTCTCGTAGAGTTTGCTCGCTCTCTGGCCAGTCGGTTCGCTGAGGGAAACAAACACAGCTCTTTAATTGATCCCTTACTCGCTCTCCATTCACATCAGAAACTGCTGTCTGGATCGCTCGATAAAGCAGAAACAACGCTCCTCAACGAAATCCAGGATTTTGCTTGTCACCAGATTGAATCACTCGATCAAGGAGCTGACTATATCGAGCTTATTTCGAAAGAAAAGGTGAGCTTGACCTTTGCAATCAAGTCAGCCTGTCTTGAAATAGTGGCTTTGGCCATCTACCACAACCTCTTGGACTCTGCTATAGGTACCAAATTCGTAGACTCTTCTCTAACTCACTCTGGGACAGATGAGCATCTTATTGTGACTGTCTACAAGCTCGGCTCCTTCTTAGCCATAAACAGCCAGGACTCCTCCGCTCACAGTCTGAGCCACAGCTTGCCCAACATCGTTGTGAGCCGAGACTACTCCGACTCGTGTATCAGGGAAATCTCAAAGGCAGTAGTACCGGGGCTTAAGGCCCTGTCCCAGGATGTGGTCGTTTCGCTCATCTACACACTGGTCAACATGCTCACTGCCGATACCGAGTCTACTGCTCGGTCGCCGGTTAGAAGAAGGACGCGAACTAACGAAACTCTTCCGGAAAGTATACTCACTGGGTCCGTGGTTAACGAACAAGTGAACGCTTACGGTAAACACCATAGCATTGCCTTCCCTGCAGGCAGCGCTTTTACTATTTTTGCGAGCAAACATATCGTTACTTCGGTGGTCACCATAAGCAAAGAGTATGGAGACAGCCAAATCTCCTCTCTTGCCTCGACCATTCTGGCACAAAAGATTGGCAAATTCAGCGCTCATGTTGATGCAGATGTTATAATGGGACTGGGAGAACTTTCATTGCACTTGAGTGAGCGAGAATTCAATTTGACGTTCCGTCTCTTGGTTTCCTCGGAAGCAAACGCCTTCCGGTCCAATAACGTTGAGTTGCTCTCTACTATTCAGAAAGCCCGGTGTCACATCGCTCAGAACCTTACACGCGACCATCCTTTGTACAACGTTTATTTGGCGGATCTCCTCATTTCAATTGTTTCCAAGGGTGGCGTTGTTACTTCTGATCATCACCGGTCTCATTCAGAAATATCTGTCACTGCCGAAGAAATTGCTTTGTTGCTACCACCGTTGGCTGAACTTCTCCCCAAAATTCCACACGCTCCATATGAGACGACTGACTGGAATATGATCTCCCTTTTCAGAAACGCGTGGTTTAACATGGTCGTCAATGGATTCTCTAAAACCTCAGAGTGGACTCTCAGACATCAACGTGACTTGGAAATCATTGCTCGCAGTACTCCTCCGTTGGTTTCTGAAACGTCAGCCAATCAAGTGGAAAGTGAGTTGGATCTGAACACCGTCTTGCGACGGGGATCGTCAAATCACAATGTGAACAATCAAAAGGAAATCATGGGAAGTATCTTTTCTGTGCACAACTTCGAGTTCAGAACCATTCCATATCACAAGCTCATGTTCTTGTCATCCACTGTTCTTCTGGAGAGCCTCCGGGCCAACGTGGGCTATTGCTCTAAAGTGCTACTTTACTTTGGAGATCCTGCATTTCGCAGCGGGGATTTTTACAAGTACATGTCTCATATTGCCATGGATGTGACTAAAATGTATATTACAAATGTGATCAAGGGTGGTAAAGAAGAATTTACAATTGCGAATGTCTCTCAAGAGCTGAAAGAGATGTTTATTTTGTGCTGCCATAGAGTCCAAGCTATTCAAGAAGTTTCCTACAGTTGCTGCGACCTAGTGATCAATGCCGTGCCCGCCGCTCTCTGTAAGGACGTGAGTTTGTATGCCCTTCTGGACCTTCTCACTTTGGTTTGGACTAGCTGTCTCGATGCCGAGACTGATGAGTACGAGCCTCGAACTACATTTGTGTCAGAGGCAACTAATATTACTCTGGAACTTTCAGATTCGTACGAACAGCGAAGGGAAAATCTCAACCGTCTCCTTGCCAAGGCTCGCGCCTGGGTTGGTTTGACATTGAAGATTATGACGTACGACTTGAAGAGTTTGCTGACCGTCTACCTCTCGCAGCTGAATGAGTATCGCCAGATCAATGATGTGTCTCTAGGTTGTACGTTTGCGCTGGAGATAGGCGGACAAATTTCGAAGGGTGACGGCGAGCTCAACGCCATTGTCGGTCAACAGCCTGTTTTCCCTACTAGCACGGCGTCTGGGTTTTTGTCGCAGTACATCTGGAGAATGCAGCTCAAGGATCATAAGACCTTTTATAGTGACGGACGAAGTCTAGCTAAACTCAAGGAGCTTTTGGAACCTTTGCTTTCCGACCAAAAACTGAACATTAACTTGAACGAAATGAAAGCAATTTTGGCTCAGTCAAGCCGATACCTTGGAAGTGGACCGGAAGGAATTTATATCACCAAAGCTGCCGTTAAAGTACCTTTTATGCATTTCAGCGATCGTTATGTTCAGCTAGGCATCTCTCTCTGGCTATGGATCATGAATTACGTGCCTGACCTTCGAGCTCCTTTGTATGCTCAACTTGCGCTGGAATGGGAGGCCACTGTCCACAACCACAAGGGGCTCTATTCGCGAAGACATGACCCCATCGGTCCTGAATACGACCGGATGGAATACTCCCCCTCTAACAAGGTGGAAGTTGAGTACGAGGCCGGGATTTCCATTCGCGCCTTTGCGCCTCATTTGTCATTGATCCGCTTTCTGTCTAGCACATTCCAAGGCAGTCTCTATGAGAGTAGGCATGTGCTGAAAGTGTTCACGCGTATCGCCAAGGTCGGGTTGCAAGGACTTAAGCATGCTAGCCTGAGTCCCTTGGCCAGAACTGTTAGGTTTGAGCTTATTAGATTTGCTTTGGATGTCGCTGATGTCCACTTGCGGTTTTCGGCCAAGATCAAGGATGGATTCAGGGACCTCATTATTACTTCAGCCTTGACCTGGTTTGATCAAACAAGCCACTGGCCGTTTGGGGGAAATAGACTCAAGCTACGTTCCGACATTGTCCTTCTCAAAGAGATCTTTGATAGAATTGATAAGTGGAGTTTCCCGTCATCAAGCTACAATGCTATGCATCGCGTGGCTGACAAGAGAAACCTGCTTTTATTGTTCCTGAATGACGAGCTCACTAAAATGTCTGCTTGGTTGGATCCTCTGCAAAAGGAACCCAACAAAAGATTGTCAAACTTAAAGAACATTGGCCCCGGTGATATCAGTCATGCCTGGTTAGTGCAACCCTCTCTGGCAGTACATCTGGTTCAGAGATATAATAAGCCGGACTTGGTTTCAGTTCTGCAGGGCTTGGTTGCTAAAGAACCGGTTCGGGTGGTGCACGTTCCTGAGGCTCTCAGCTACTTCATGGATCATCACGGTACCAATGATCACCCGCTTCTATATTGGTCAGAGATCAGTCCGATTGAGTCCATCAATCTTTTCCTGCCTTCCAAGGGTGTAGACTCGTATATTCTCCAGTTTGCTATGAGGTCGCTGGAATCGCATGATGTAAACGTCACCTTCTTTTATGTGCCTCAGATTGTGCAGTCCTTGCGATATGATTCATGCGGATATGTGGAAAGATATATCTTGGAGACCGCCAAATTGAGTCAACTTTTTGCGCACCAGATTATTTGGAACATCAAGGCTAACCTATATCGGGATGAGGTCTCTGAGGTGCCTGACCCAATGAAACCCACCTTGGATCGGGTTATGGATGAAATGATTTCTTCTTTTGATGTTGAGAGCCTGGACTTCTATGAAAGAGAGTTTAGCTTCTTCAATGAGGTTACGGCAATTTCCGGAAAGCTCAAACCTTATATTAAGAGAACGAAAGCCGAAAAGAAAGCAAAGATAGATGAGGAGATTGACAAGATCAAAGTTGACGTGGGAGTTTATCTTCCATCTAATCCAGACGGTGTTGTTATCGACATTGACCGTAAGTCTGGTCGACCTTTGCAAAGTCATGCCAAAGCTCCGTTTTTGGCAAACTTTATGATTAGACGACAAATTGCGGTACTGGGGGAGCCGTCTGATGAGGAATTTAGTGGTGAAGAAGAGCTGAAGAAAAAGACTGTCGATCTATGGCAGGGTGCTATTTTCAAAGTCGGAGACGATTGCAGACAGGACGTTCTTGCATTGCAGCTTATTGCAATTTTCAGGAGTATTTTCAAGTTTTCTGGCCTGGATCTGTACGTCTACCCTTATCGAGTGACTGCTACTGCTCCTGGATGTGGTGTCATCGATGTGCTGCCCAATTCGATTTCGCGAGACATGTTGGGACGAGAGGCAGTAAACGGACTGTATGAATACTTCACCAGTAAACACGGAGGAGAAGACTCAATTGATTTTCAGAGAGCTCGAAATAACTTTGTTAAAAGTCACGCTGCCTATTCGGTGATTTCATACCTGATTCAGTTCAAGGATCGACACAATGGTAATATCATGTATGACGACCAGGGACACATTTTGCACATTGATTTTGGATTCTGCTTTGACATTGTTCCTGGAGGAGTAAAATTTGAGGCTGCTCCATTCAAGCTGACCCATGAAATGGTACAGGTGATGGGTGGAAATGTTAACACTCAGGCATACAAGTGGTTCGAAGAGCTTTGTGTGAAGGCATTTTTGGCTTCACGACCATATGCGGAAACTATTATTCAGGCAGTACTACCGATGTTGGATAGTGGACTACCTTGCTTTAAGGGAGAGTTGACAATCAAGAGATTACGAGCGAGGTTTGTCCTTGAAAAATCTGAGGCAGAAGCTGCTCTGTTCTTCAAAGGGCTTATCAAGAAGAGTTTCGAGAGTATTTACACCAAGGGATACGACGAATTCCAGCGTCTTACCAACGGTATTCCGGTAAGTTTGGAGGATTACATGCAGTTGAAAAGGCATAAGAATTTACTAACAAGTATTAAAGCCGTTTGTGAGCAAAGTTTATATAAACACATTACTGTTACTATTATTTTTACAATATCAAAATAAATAAGCGATAAATAATTTACGTAGCACTACTAGTTACCATCCCATCTCAGTTTTCATATAGTCTACCTCATGTTCAGACGATGAATAAGGGCTACTATTTTCAGACTCTGAATCATTGCATGAAGGAGGGGAATGGGCCGACGGATTCTTCCTTGGTCGGCCACGTTTCGCAGGTGCTCTCTTTGGCCTGCCAGGAATCTCGATGCCTCCAATACAAATCATTCTTATCCTATGTCTGTGCAGAGCATCATGGCGATTGAATGCTTTTCCACACGGACACGAATAGGGCCGCTCATCCTGATGGCATCGTGAATGACGACGTAGATCGTGCGGACGCACAAAGCAAGCTCCACAAGCGTCACAAGAATACGGACGGTCGCAGAGATGTGTCTGGATGTGGGATCGCACATTGTATCGCCTACGAAACAGCTTTCCACAATTTGGAAATAGACACTCAAACAGGCCTTCTTCGTTGGGCCCTGCCATATAAGAATCGACTTTCCCCGGTGGTAAACAAGACTTTCGATTTGAACTCTTCGAAGACTGCTGACTTTTGATAATCTCTTGCGAAACTTCGTTCTTGGGAGCAGTCAAAACTGGTTGCCAAGCAATCACTGATTTCGGATCGCCCATGTCGGCAGCTGAAAATACATTGATCTCACCCATTGTCGGAGTAGGTCCATTGAATCTGGCAGTATGGGACATTTCAGGAGTCGTGTCCATAGTCGGAGAGAAAGCAGCTTCCGATAGATAGTCTGAATCGCTCTCATGCATAAAAGCCGGCTGGCCATTGCGTAGATCAAAGGTCGGCGAACTTGGTGTCAACTGACCTCGACCCTTTGAAAGCTGAGAGCCATTCTGAGGAGTCAGTTGTAGTGTCGGAGCATGTAACATTCTCGCATTATTGTTATTTGGAGGTTGTAAAAAAGTATCAGATCCTAAAGCTGAGGGCTTCAGTGGAGAAGGTGCTGGAGTGAGCGGGAAGTTTTTTTCCGTCAGAGTTTCACTCGTGGCAGCAAAGTTGTTGAGATTCATCATCTTGGAGTATTTGGCCAATGTCGACGGCTTAAAAGTCGTTTGACTGTCAAAGTCTTGGACCCCAAGAGGAGCTGAATTCAGATAGTACCCGTCAATGTTCATTGGCGTCGGGGCTTGAATGTCCAGTTCTTGTATATTGGAAAGCCCTTGTTCCAACAGTGAGTCGTATTCAGTGAACTGGGAAAGGTATGGCTCAAAGTCCTCATGAGGCAAAGGGGTTGTTTGTAACCACCGGCTTTGAGTGTCCATAGTTGTTGTTTTTTTTTGGTGTTTGTTATTTTCGGATTTGAATAGAGGAAACCGACCAGCAGTTATCGAATTGAATGTTGCAAGTTTGTCAAAAAACCAAACAGTGACCAGCACTGGTGATAAGATATAAAAAACGGTAAGCGTATAAATCTGTGCACTCTCCAGGAGGCAAGGCTTATACAAAATGAATTAAACGGGAAAAGCTCAAAAACTATACTTGACCAGCAAGATGTAGTGAGGAGAAACAAAAAAAAGATTAGTTTCAAAGACTGAAGAAAAGAGTGTGCTTTTGTGAATGGTTATATCGAAAGGAATAAAAAGTTTCAGAACCGCAATAAGGTGATTACAGTGTTTTGATGTTGCCTGATGTGGGTATGATCGCCGGAAATGCATGCACCAATATAATAAAATCTGAACAACGCGTCAATCAGGAACGGATGTGCGCGAAAACAATGGGGCCACCCGGGAACAATGGAAGCGCGCTGCTGCCATTGAGCTGCACAGAAGACGTTGAGTAAAGAAAAGTACATAACTGAGAGTCCTTTTCGAAACAACGAAATTCCCAATACTTTTGATGCAATTTCCACAACTTTCAGACTTTGGAGCCAAAATCTCGGAAATCTAGGCGTCGGCTACACACTTGTTGTGAACCTTCCAGATCAAGATAATCGTGGCGACTATCGAAGAATGAAGACGATCGCTGCAGAATATAACACTATAACGCCTCGACAACTCGGGACTCGGCTCGTATAATAATATGTATTGGAATGGGTTGTACAATGCGAGGTTTGAATACAGTATACGGCAGAATAATAGTGCCCAGCGGTGTTTCTCGCGGTGGTACCCAGATTTAGTCTAGTGAGTTATACTATAGTTCATAAATTTGGCGGCCAATTTTAACTTTGACAGCTGAAAAATTTATAGCTATGCGCGACATTTGATGGACTTGAACTTGTAAGCTCAAAGTCCGATCTATTTCAAATTGTTCAAGGCTCTGCAGATCAAGCCAGCCAATGGACAGGTGTGCAACGTGATCCGGATCGAATGTTGGTAGACTCAGATCGCTGCAGACCGCATTGATTCGGGATATAAGGCCATGAATCTTGTTAGTAGAGTATGACGTGATAGGAAGAGAAAGAGAGGAGACCAATTAATTGACAACATACCTGATCTGGAGATTTGATAAGAGCCACCAAAAACGCTCTTGTTTTCTGCGGGTTGCTGAGAATCTTGACAGTATGGCTTAGCTCACATTTTAAAGCACTAGGATGCTTAGAGCTTGTTGAAGAAGGCGGCGATGCAGAACGTGTATTATCCGAGGTTGTGGTTACAGACTGCGACACACCATTGGGTGGTTGAGGCGTTTTATGAAGTAGCCCCCGCCCAATGTTCACAGCTGCTTGCACTTGATCGAGCAATTTCTGCTTTGAATCGGTCGGAACCATCAAAGTTTCTGATAAACTAATGTGCAGAGGTTTACGTACACTTAATTCAGATTCTAGAAGAGAAATGCATTTCCTAACTGGAGAATCAAATGTTGCTTGCTCAATTGCGTAGTTGAACATGCGTTTTAGTGCTTCAAATTCAGCGTCTGCAGGCAAATATTCTAAATAGATATGAGTGGGCCATTCTCCCTCTACGTGGGCAAGCGACCTTACTCTTCCCTCGTGAAATTCGGGATCCTCAGACAATTTGGGATTGGAGGTGTAAACGTTGTAGAATGATGATGGCAATGGAGGAAGTTTGTCAGTTAACTTTTCCTGAAATGTGGAAATGGGCTCATCATCGTCTGAGTCGTAATCAACTAATCCGGCCATAGCTGCGTCATCTACTGGACTGTTTACAGGAGAGAGATATTAAGTCTTATGATTATATAAATGCTGTTTTTACGGCTTTCCAGCGAGAAATGGCTGGATCTACTTGAAGATCTCGCATCGACAGCCATCACGTGGTATGCACCCCTGAGTGTCGATCGGGTCAAGAAATTACAGGTGAAGCAACAGTCATGACACAAGATATCTATTGTGCTCAACTATATTCGCTTGATTTCAAAGGCTATCCTTGCAACCCTCACTGCTGCTTAATTCTTCTCCAGCTCCACTCTTCTTACTTCACTCTCACTTCCCCTGTTGCTCCTGATACTGGCAAAGTTCAAAAAGTATCTTTCTGGCAAAGTCAATCAGCTCTGAGACAGTAAATTCGACATTCTGCTCGCCCCCTATTGGCTCCCGACCAATAAGAGTCACAAGCTCAAGAATGAGTTTCTCGGATCGGCTGGATCCAGAGTAGGTGAGCGGGACTTGGTCCAAGTTGTGGGCTTCTTCTCCGGACGAAACACCCACAGCAAAACTATCAACTGTTTCTTGCACAATTCTAACCACACCAGTTCTGATACCTGGACACTGGTCGGTGTCATTTCCGAATTGATGTTTTGGCTCCCACTTCTCAATTATAATTTCGTCTTCATCTTCGTTGAGATTAACAATCAAAACGAGGTCAACTTGGCTAGGACTGTCACCAACAGGCTCCGCCGTTTCATCCCCAGAGGCTTCATTCCGACTCAACCAAAGCTCTTTTTTTGTACGAAGCTCTGCAAGAGATTCTGAAAAGCCGGCTTCTATAACACAGTTTGGGTAATGTTGTCCATCATTGGGGCGATGGATAAGGTTCTGTCTAGCTGCATCGGGTTGCATCCGAACTCCGCCAACTGGAAACGTGCCATAGACGCTGCTGAATTCTTCTCGTTGAATGCCCATCGAGCTCAGTTTTTCGTCGATCATGTCAGCGAACATGAGGTGCATAGCTTCATGTACCTGTGATATCCCGCATTGCAAGATTAACAGGTTGAACTCTTCGAAATAGAGCGACTTTACAGTGCAAACAAGTACCTCTGCATGGGATGAAATATGTTGGTACTGTTCGATACTCACATTTTCAACTAGAAGGAGTCCGTTTTCCTGATTTGTTTTGATAGAAGTAGTGTAACACTCGGACACTGCCTCTTTCAGCTGTAAAAGGTCCTTGTATACCGTTTTGGCGACATTTGCAACGTCCACGTAGAATGAGAGCATGAAGGGTATGGGGTGATCCGGGTACTCGACAGACAGCTGCCCGCTTTTTGTGGGGAATTTGTGGTATAATTGCTAATTTGTTTAAGATTTCTTTCCGTGAATCGATCTGGTGAAACGAGATGATCTGTCAATACATTTAGGTTGCTCTCTCTCCTTGAGAATCTCCAATTCCATTGATCTGTGCTTCATCAATTATTCAATGTGCTTTCCCCTGCAGATTGATCGGCGCCATATGCTTGGCCGAAGCTTTGACTGATCCTTCCTTAAATTTAATCATTAATGCAACATCTGAATTTGCTTTGCACGCACATTGAACCGAATCAATGATCATATAATTGAGACATTTGAGGTCTAAATTGTTATGATTTTACTATATAAGCGAGCTAAGGTATACCTGGGAGCTTCTCTTTGCCTTATATAACTGCCATATGGGTGACAAATAGCTGATAGTTCCACTCCGACATCTCGTCAATACAAGACTGATGCTCAGACAAATCAACTCAACTATGTTACTTTTGCTTCCATTTGTACTCGACTACTATAAAATTTATACCAGTCTAACATTACTCTCACTGCACAGCTTACCACAACTGTCTAACCACCAACTGTCTAACAACCAGCTCATCTCGACATCCCGCCGGGTAACACCCACATCCGTTTACCCGGACCGGTATCGGACATCGTTTTCTGACCAAAGAGAAACGGTTCGAAAAACCCATTGCCGGCTTTTATCGGTTTAACTAATTTGTCCCTTTTCAAATCTGAAAAGATTGTTAAATTAATATACAAGCTTAACAACCGAAAATAATACAATGCTGCGATCCGCAAAGTTGATTACTCGAAGCTCCGTCAGGCTGAGCTCAAAGTGCCTGGTAAACTCCTCTGTCCGGGCGTCGGCTATGACTGTCAGACATCTTAGCTCAGTGTCGAGCAAGCGAATCTTGGCGAGGTAAGAATAGACACAGGCGCCACGAACTGTCGAACAATGTCATGCTGCTGTGAGATCAGTTGTAAACCTCGATGGCTGAGTCCGTATATGATGCATACTGTGTCGAGCAAGCTGTCTGGTGACGGTGTTTCATCCAACGTGATCCGACATGTCAACATGTCAACATGTGATCCAACATATGATCCAACATGTCAACATGTCAACATGTGCATCTCCCTGTAATTCATGACACTCGACTGACCCTTGCCCCCTGATACAAACAACCGCTAACAAGACCGACTCTGGCTCCTCTCTCCATCAACGGGTTCCGAGGTTATGCCGCTGAAACTGTCAAGGTCCCCGACATGGCTGAATCCATTACCGAAGGAACTCTGCGTTCTTTCGAGAAAGAGGTTGGAGATTTCGTAGAACGAGACGAAGAAGTGGCTACCATTGAAACCGACAAGATCGATGTCACTGTCAATGCCCCCTTTGCCGGAACTTTGACCGAGTTCCTGGCCAATCCTGATGATACCGTGACTGTTGGTCAGCCACTGTTCAAGATCGAGCCTGGTGAGGGCGACGGCAAATCTGCGCCCAAAGAATCCAAAAAGGAGTCAAAAGAAGAATCAAAAGACGAGCCCAAGAAAGAGGCCAAAGAGACCAAGAAGGACTCAGAGCCTAAGAAGGAGTCTGCTCCCAAGAAGGACGCCGAGCCCAAAAAGGAAACCCAGACAAAGTCCGAACCCAAGAAAGACTCTGCTCCTGCCCCCAAGAAAGAAGCTGCTTCGTCTTCTGCTGAATCCAAATCTCCTTCTACCCCGGGCTCTCGAGAAGAACGACGAGTCAAGATGAACCGAATGCGACTGAGAATCGCCGAACGACTGAAGGAGTCGCAAAACACCTCTGCTTCGCTCACCACATTTAATGAAGTCGACATGACCAGCCTCATGGAGATGCGAAAACTTTACAAGGATGAGATCTTGAAAAAGACCGGTGTCAAGTTCGGATTCATGGGTGCATTCGCCAAGGCTTCTTGCTTGGCCATGAAGGAGATTCCTGCCGTCAACGCATCTATCGAGGGTGCCAATGGGGGTGACACTATTGTGTACAGAGATTACGTTGATATTTCCATCGCTGTGGCCACCCCTAAGGGACTTGTCACTCCTGTTGTGCGAAATGCCGAGTCCCTTGACGTAATTGGCATAGAAGAGGAAATCCATACCCTTGGTGTCAAAGCCCGAGATGGTAAACTCACTCTGGAAGACATGGCTGGTGGTACTTTCACCATCTCCAATGGAGGAGTCTTTGGTTCGTTATATGGAACTCCCATCATCAATATGCCCCAGTGTGCTGTTCTGGGTTTGCATGGTGTCAAGGAACGAGCTGTTGTCATCAATGGTCAAGTCGTTGCTCGACCCATGATGTACCTCGCCTTGACCTACGATCATAGACTTTTGGACGGAAGGGAGGCAGTCACTTTCTTGAAGACTGTCAAAGAACTTATTGAAGACCCCAGAAAGATGCTTTTGATTTAGTAGACCTGTTGTTACGTTAGTAGATGGTAGACTCCAATGCACATTTACTGTAAATAGTAATTTTTTTATCAAAATGTAATTGTTTTTATCGTTTCCAGTTGTACAGGTAAGAATAAAATATAGCCACAGTTGTGCTTCTAATAATATAGACCATACATATCATGCAACGGTTACACACTGTCATCCGAGATCTTCTTTATCTTGCCGTGATACTCTTCACGACTGATAATGCCCAAACCAATCAAATCTGTCCAAAACAGCTGTACTTTCTCGCTCGCATAACCGACATAGTCAAAATAATCCTCTTCTTCAACGGCCTCCGCTTCTTCCTTCCTCGGGTCCTCAGTTTCATGCTCAAACCGATACTGACCCTGCTCCATGTCCTTTTCCTCTCGTATTTCGGTATCTTTACTGGAATCTACGACAGCCTGGACGATTCCCCAGACACTCCAATAGGCATGCACTGCCGGTCTCCACTGCTTCACCTGGATCATCAAGTCTCTAACCTCGTTATCTATCTTCTCTTCGTCGTCAAAGCTGTCTACCCCATGCTCTACGTAGCCTTGAATAAGATTCAACTGTTCCTTCCTATTGGGATATTTATCTTCCCAAATACGATGTGGCTCCTGAGGATCATGGTAATCCGCCATCCATTCACACTAGTTAGTAGGTCGTCTAGTAAACGCACGCTCTTCTCTTCGCATAGCAATAATAGGTACTCACAAAATGATTGCTGATATCGACTGCCCGTAAATTGGGCCCCGAGTATTCAAAATCTATCACGATCAACTGCCGATGTTCGAGCTGTGGAGACAGCAACGGCGAGCCCTTTGGGGGTTCAACTCGAAGTATGTTTCCATATTGTGTCTTGTTAGCGGCATGATCTGTGGGAGAAAAAAACTCGCAAATTACTCACATCATTATGGGCAAACACCAGATCGTTTTTCACCTTTTCGATCCCTCCATACTGCGCAATCACCCAGTCTTGATATCTCTCTAGAGCAGAAACAAAACTGTCGATATCGCTTTGTAACACTTTAACAATAGCACCCGGTTCCTTGGCCTCCAGTTCATTGAGCACTTGCCTTGCTCGGCCAAACCACTTCCAGATCGAAACCCAAACTCCTGGGCCTCGTGATCTCTCCTCTGGAGTCAGCGTTATGCCATCATGTAGCTCTCTCATTCGCTTTGCGATCTGAACACTAGTATCTGGCTCTCTTAACCCAGTTTTGGTCAAGGGACTGGCGTTGAAAAATTGTTCAAACCGGCCATTTTCAAAGGTTCCCAGTAACTTTGGACCTATCTTCCGCATGGATAAACGACCAAGGACCTGCAACTCAGTATCTCGATCTATGAGATGCCCGACCTGCGGTCCATACACTCGTAGCAGCAGTCTCTGCGGTACTCGATGATGATACGTTTTGCCCTGATAGAGGTTTTCGTTGTGGCTTAGCTTTATGAGATCTTTCAGATAGGCTGGAGGATCAACAGAGTAGATTGCGTTTGTCAGACATCCGGACATTCTCTGAACGACAACATCTGGGGCCATAGCCCGAGTGACCGACTTCCATCTCGACACTCGAAGGTCATGTATGAGATTTAGGATATCCTGCCTAAAATAGTCGACTGGTAGCTTATTGTCAAGAAAAAACTTGACATGAGGGATGCCCTGCTCATTCTCAACCACAACTGACGGTATGTGGTTTCCCTGAACCGAGTCCCGAGACGAGGGAGTTTTGGTTCTGGAGCTTCGGCGACTTCTAATGACCGGCCGAGAACTAGTAAAACTCGGGGTCGAGCTCACAGAACTTAATCCGGACCCTTGTACGAAATTTGGTTTATTTGATGCCATTTAAGAGAAGAAATGCAGTTATCTACAGATAAAGAAATGCCGAGATGAGATTTTTAGTGGTCGCGTGAGCCGTTAATCTATATTGCAGTGGGGAGGTTCACGAGATATGATCGACGAAAACTTTAAACAAAGTTAGCATGCTTGTAACGGTTATGTATTTCAGCAACTAATTAAATAAACCCCATAGAAAGAAAAGAGATGAAAAATGTGTAGAAACGAAAAAAGTGACAATAAAAGTGAAGAAATGAAAAAAAACCCACCATGATAAAATCGTAATCCCATATCAGATTAACAGACGGAAGAGGAGAGCTGTTGAGAAACAACTTCTCTCAGTACTTCCGAGGAGATCTGTTTCGGCCCTTGTAGCTATTCCCCCCTTGGATGCTACCATTATTATTGCCCCGGTATGGCGTACCTTTGGGTTTTTCGAAACGGGTTGGAGAGCGATCAATACTCCGTCCTCCTTTCACCGTTTGCCAGCCATTTTCTTGCTGCCTATACCCACCGCTTCTGGCCATCTGTACCGTTTCCATAGAAGTCTTTCTAGTACTAGGGTTGCTGAAGAGATTGGGCGACCCCTCAGATTTGGGCGAGTCGGGAGACGACAAATGAGGTGCAATTTTTCTCTGGTTAGTTGATGATGATGATGATGAAGGTTCATGTACTCACGTTTGGAGTCCTCACGGGATAAATCGGCACCCCTGCTGGACTCATTTGAGCGTTGCCCCAAGGTCGTTGCTGCTGCTGCTGGTTTCGGCCGCGGTTCATTGGTGGTGGAGGGCCATTGCGTCCCATAGGCATTCTTCCCCCGGGATGATTGGATGGATATCCGTGATACTGATGCTGATGCTGATGCTGATGCTGATGCTGCTGGTACATCATGTTCTGAGGGGGCTGCATAGCAAACTTATCCATGTATCTCATTCTAGGAGGGAAGTTGACCGGAGGAGGAGCCAGTTCTAGACGAGGAGTCATAAAAGACCGTCTGGCTCTGGAACCATGCTGGATCTCACGGTACTGAACATGAATAGTTCTCTCATCGAGGATGGTATGATTCTCTTGCTCGACAGCAGAAGCAGCGGCAACCTCACTCTCAAATTTGATAAATGCAAAAGTGTTGGTGCGAGCCTCCTCAGCTCCCGCCGGTGGTTCCCGAAGAATCAAGTTGCAATCCTCAACTGTGCCATACTTTTGGAATCTCTGGATGAGCTTTTCCTTGGTGATGGTAGTGCTCAGCTGGCCCACAAAGATTGAGAATTTGTCAATCACAGGCATGTTATCGCCGGGGCCCTGCACATTTTGAGCCCATTCAGCGTTCCAGTCACCTTGAAAACTCATGGCAGCGTATGCTCGGATCGCATCATCGCGATAGGAGAACTTGACAAACCAGCAGGGCCTCATTCCAGGATTGACATCATTGGGGGTGATTTCCTCAATTTCGCCATACTCCTGGAATGAAGTGCGAACCATGTCCTCGGTAGCGTTGGTGTTCTTTCGGCTAGCAATGATGAACAAGGTTCGATTCACTTTGGCAGGTTCGCATCGAATGATTCTCCCATCAAGTTCGGTCGACTGACCACTGATGAGGGCATTGCGAGCGTCTTCATCCTTTGTGTATTGAACAAAAGCATATGGCCTGCCTTCCTGATCTCGCAGCACTTTTACAACAGTAATATCTCCCCACTTGTTAGTTGATGTTGCACAAAACGGGATTTCATGTTCATGAATACTTGCCTGTTCAAAGTGTGAGCGTACTGACTTGGAGAGATGGTCGTCACTATGTGCAGCCGACAGGCTTGTTAGGATTCTTAATGTTATATGTGAAAGTTAACTACTGTTGGATGATATATGCTTACCTTGCTACAAATACACAAGAAGATGGTTTGTTTCTAGTGATCTTTGACTGAGCATCACTCGCGGTTTCTTCCGTGGTTTCTTCAAATGAGGGTTGCTTAGTTTTATTTTTTGGTTCTAGAGCAGTTGGTTTCTCGGAAGCATTATTTTCTTCTTTGATAGACGTTTCTTTGGAGGCTACATTAGTAAGAGTTTAAAATGAAGAGATGAGACAGGCAGATAGAGGGAGAGTTAAACAGGACGACTGTGTGTGAGAGAGAGACAGAGAGACAGAGCAGGACTGAAAACAGAGTTAGAACGGAGAGAGAAACAGTAAGAACGAAGTGAGAGAGAGGGAGTGAGAAAGAATAAGAACGAAGTGAGACGGAAAAAGATAGAACGAAGGTGAGGATGCAAGAGTGAGAAAGAGAAAACGAAAGAGAAATTGAAAGGCAGAAAGAGAAAGAACGACGAAAAACCGTTAGATCAAGAGCGAGAAAGAGTGAGAAAGAGTGAGAAAGAGTGAGAAAGAGTGAGAAAGAGTGAGAAAGAGTGAGAAAGAGTGAGAAAGAGTGAGAAAGAGTGAGAAAGAGTGAGAAAGAGTGAGAAAGAGTGAGAAAGAAGAGTCAGAAAAGAAAGAGCGAGAAGCAAAGATTTCAGGATCAGAAATTGTGGAAACGATGGATATTTACCAGTTTTAGTTTCTTTGGAACTCGGGGTAATGGACTCCAACTTTGTCGGCTCCTTGGACTCGGCAACCGAGCCAGAAGCAACAGCACTCCACGACATATTGGTGGTTACTTTCTTGGTACTAAGTTTAGCCATCTTTTTTGGAAATTGTATGCGCTACTTTTGAAGCTGAATCACACGGGGTGTTGTTGTGTGAGTTGAAATGGAGAAGCAGAAAGCCAGAAGAGATGGTTGGCTACGATAAAAGATAATGAATACTTGATATTTAAAAGTCAAGAGAGCTGGAAAGAAAAAAAAGTGATAGGAAAGAAAGAAAGTTTCAATTCGGGATGTAAGCCTATTTATATTTTTTGGGCTGATAATATGGCGCGTATCACTGACGCGTGGTTTATCCGACCCGCTTTTTTTGTTGCTATGTGACGCGACACTTTGTGTGTCGTGTTCGAGGGGGGCCCGATTACAAAGAAGAGGAAAAGTACGGCCTGAAAGACGTACTGGAGCGTTGGCTTTTGGTCACTTTGTTGGTATTGATAGGAAGTCAGAGTGCAGTAATATCTGCTCTGGCTGCTGTCTCTAAAAGAGTTGTGGTGAGGGAACTAGCTGGGCAATAAAATCTTCATTTGAATTGGCCTCTTGGCTATCGAATATCGACCTGATTCTATTATTGACGCTATATCTCTATATATTCATTTAGCATTCAGCCTATATATTTAGTGATAGTCAGACTGAATTAGATTCGTTAAAAGAAGAGACAATAATAATGAGTAGATGCTTCAGTTCTAAAAGATAGGTGTTGACTTTGTAGACACACAAGATTTGCTGCGAGGGATCCAGGGTATTCAGCGCTCTCCGCTCCAGTCTAAAAACCAGTCGTCTAAGCTGTAGAGATCTTGGTTTGGCAGTTTTCGAAAGAAAATTGAGAAGAGAAGCTAGTTAGTTACATCAGCGTCTGTGGAATTGAGTTACGAAAGCGGCTAAAGCAGTAGGTCGTAGTCTACACTTCTGTACATACATTGACTGGTTAGTAACGAAAATGGTTCACTAGTTCTTTTTTTCCATCGTCGTAGTAGCGTAGCCCCGCACTTACTCTGTGTTACCGGAGAGGACCAGATATAGACGAAGATGAAGCAGCCACTGTTGGAGCTGACAGAACCAGACCTGATTCACAGCACAAATATTTAAAGACTGAGTATAATCTGGATCCTGTTGTTGGAAAACAGATAGCTCCTTCTCCATTAGCTTCAACATCTGCTCATTACTCTGTATATAAGACTCTACAAGTTCTATTTGATTAGGAAGAGTATGCTTGACCAGAGTGGTCGCCTTTTTACATGCCATGGACTTTTGGCTACTGGGGAAACTATAGATTGGGTTTTTTAAAGGGATTTTGAGCTTGCAAAACGACGACCACAGAGCCATTGTAACGGTTATTGTGAGAACGGAATAACTGACAGGGGCCCGCTCTCGCATATATGTATGCACTTTATCTGGGCGATCCGTCGATCATTTGGATGTCGATCGGAGCCAACTCTAGTTTGTGTCACAATTCTTTTGGATCAATATAATTATTTGCTATCGCTACGTTGCCAGCTGTACCAACAAATATAATTCATAGAAGTCAAAATCATAATTTCATTAATCATAAATAAACTATATACACACAGACAATGCTCAAGCGAGCATATATACAAGAACCGGCAAAAGTCCACCTTTGGTCATTCACAACCTCCCCCTGTATGTACTGATATCTCAGTGCTGAGCCCACAAGCTGCTCAACTCTCGCACTGCATTTGAGTATACGCCTTTACTCCCATGTTCCTCACCTGCTCCATCACAAACGCCATGCCCCGCCTCGACGACACAATTCTCTCCTGGCTGTGATTATAGCACCAGTCTTCAATTCTCTCCTTAATGCCCCATCTACCAAAATTACTACTAAATGACATTGAATGCTCGACCTGGGTGTTTCCGGAGTCCGAAGCCCGATAGACAGTGTTTTCTTCTACTTTTAGGAAGAAAGTATGATCTAAATTTCTAGTCCAGGTTTGCATCTCATTGGTCTTTGGATTTACCACACAAGTCTCGAGAATCCAAGACTCTGAGATGTTCCCTAGAAACGGCCGGACAAAGCTCGGGATACGGCCCCTTTTCCGGATCAATTTCTCACTGTGTAAGCAATTATTTTCATCTACATACTGAGAAATGGTATCTGCTGAGATTACATGTTGACTAAACGGGCTTGTTAGGGACGAACTAAAAAAATTCTGCACCCGGTTGCACCCAGTTGCACACAATTGCACCCAGTGCCACTCTACGTACTTTGGATATTTATTAAAAAATGCCAATGTGGTGGTTGAAAAGTCAAATCTTGTTAAAAAAAAGGACCTTATAGAGAAAATCAGCGCAAAACACGTACTTGTAGACATGGTTTGTTTTTAGAGAGACGACCATTTAGAAGGTGATGCAGTCCGCAAAAGTTTCAAGTACAAGGGTAGATATTGAAATTTTGAAGGAGCTGAAATTTCCATGGGGTGATGGGGGGCGGGGGCGCGGAGGTTTAGGTCGCAGCCGAGTCCGGAGCCGTAATTGACTAGTAAACTTTAACTAGACTGAACTCGGGGTTATCATTTTTAACCATAGTTTTTAAGTTTCCGTTGCAGTAGTTCAAAACGAGAGTAACTAGTAAATATTGTTGAGATACTGTAAGGTAAATTTGTAATATAAATTCATAATATTCTACCATTCAGTCCGGCGAGTCTATTGATGTTGAAACCAGGAAAGCTAAATGGCATTCCCTTAAACCAGCCACCACAAGTTGAACATCAATTGAGCTAGACCTCACTGGATTCATTATTACTTAACTAAAATTTAGATTACATTAGTTACAATATTGAACCGTTTATTATATAAGATTGCTTAACAGTATCTCAACCTCAACATGAGATCAATACCTCCCGCGCAAGCGATATGCAATGCTTAATTAATATGTTGATGGCCACGATGTGTGGCATTGAAAAAGCTGCGAGGACCACGAGTAGGAGGAAGGGCCCTGAATGAACAGGTTAAAGAATTCAAATGATATTAAATTTAATTGAATAATACCAGACACAATTGTGTATACATGGTTTTGCCAGCTCAAACCACGGGAAACACAAATCGGCCCACGCCCTTGACCCCGGGAATCTTTAATCTAAAGACCTCACCGCCCTTGTCTTGGTCTTCATCCACGGGCTTGTAGTCTGGCTCGTGTGCTCTCAAACTGGCAGTGGTCACAATCAGTTCGTCCATGTCATTACCAGCAAAAGTAGGACATGTACACCGCTCAGCAGGAAACTCGTAGATTTCTTTGAGCTCTCCACTATCTGAATACCTCCTGACTGAACTGCCATTCCAAAAGGCTATCCACACATCTCCATCCTGAGAAGTGCATAGGCCATCAGGTTTGGGTCTGGCTATTCCCTCAATCTTAGGCTTAAGCCACGGCTGCCGGTTGGACAGCTCACCGGTCTTATCATTATAGTCAAATCGAAACACAGTTGATAGAGGAGTATCAGTCCAGTACAGGTGCTTGAGATCTGGAGAGAACCCTATTCCATTTGGAGTCCGGGCACTGTCGTGAATTACTTCGAGCTCGCCGTCGACCGAGTATCTGTACAGCTTACCTTGTGGGGGTTCTACCAAGGTTTCTGATGAGCCAACAATGAGCATTGTTCCGGAAATGAATTTCCCCATAGGATCAATGATGCCGTCATTGAATCTGAGCGGCGAGCCTGGCTCGTGGACTTGCTTAATCAATTTGGGCTCGACTTTCTCGCCTTTTCCCACTGCCTGAGTCAGATCAATCACGGCATATCCCAATTGGCACGCTGCTACGTATTTGAGTGGTGTTTTTGTCAGTCCCAGTACCCCAATTGGAGTACCCGTCGAGACCCACTTGTGGGTCTTCCAGATTTCATCGGAGCTATCTTTGGAATAATCCACCCAATGTACTTTCTGTCCTCTGATATCGACCCAGGCAAAGATGTTGGATCTTGAATCATATAGAGGGCTCTCGCCCACTCTATCGTGGGGATATAAGAATATCTCAGGGTTGGTAACCGTTTTAACCATGTTATATCTTTGGTCTGTCGAGCCTACTAATTTAATGCTTTAGGCTCGCATATATCTCATATATATATCGCTTCTTGATGTGGGGGGTCATGTAGCTAACCGGTGCGCTCTCTTGCGAAGAGCCGGCCCAGGATCTAATTACTTGAGCCCAAGACCACTATTATCTGGGACACATTGACGAGATTATAGAAGAGGAGTGGAGCTATCAATAGCTAAAACTGAATTGACCAAGAATACCACCGATGGGATCTGAAAAAGGATCATCTGTCGAATAGATTCCATTTTTGTCATGGTGGATCGATGTCGGGAAACGATATCTCAATATCTGGCTTTACTTCGAAGTCAGGTGCAATGGCCACCTATTAAAGATCATAATCTTAATAGGCTAGACAGAGAACCAGCATCTGCGTCAGTTCGCCGATAATTTGTTGCCAAGATTTGGTATCGAAATCGGAAAAAGTAAATACGCTTTTTTGCATTTGAGTAGATCCGGGGTGCAGGTGGGATCCTAGCGAGGGGAAGTTCTCGATCATCATTCAGATCTTCAAAAGCTACATTTGATATGTCTCATCCTTTATAATGTGGTGTATTTTCTCGGATCTCCCGCAATCTTCTACACTTCAATTCGTAACAGACAAAGTCACTTAACAACCCAACAGAGAATATCAGATTTTAAAAAAGGAAAATGGACCAACCCAATATATTATTCATCATGGCTGATGACCATGCATCAAAGGCGATTAGCTGTTATGGGGCTGGAATCAACTCCACACCCAACTTGGACAGGCTTGCTCACGAAGGAATGAAGTTTAACCACTGCTACGTTACAAACTCAATCTGTACACCAAGCAGAGCAAGCATTTTGACAGGAACATATAACCATGTCAATGGTGTGTTCACGCTCGACAGCAAGTACAATAATGTCACGCCAAACGTTGCGAAGCACCTTCGTGTCGCTGGGTATCAGACCGCGATGGTCGGGAAATGGCACCTGGGAGAGGGGGCATTGCACGAGCCCACGGGTTTTGACTATTACTCTGTGGTCCCTGGGCAAGGTGAATACTATGATCCCACATTCATTGAGAATGGCAAAGAAGTCGAGGAATCCGGGTATGCTACAGATATCATTACGGACAAATGCATCCGTTGGCTGGAAGATAGAGACAAAAAGAGACCTTTCTTTCTGATGTGCCATCACAAGGCACCCCATCGTTCATGGGAATACAACACTAAACACAAGGACCTCTATCAGGAAGACATCAAGGTGCCTGAAACCTACAACGACGATTACAAGAATCGGGCAAAGGCTGCAGAGCAAGCTAAGATGAGAGTGCAAGAGGATCTCACATACTTTGATCTTGGCCTCGTGCAACCGGATGGAGGTGATGAGGTAGGCGTTCGAGCAACCAAGGGCTCCTACGTTAGAAAAGTTCCGCACCGTGTGGGTCTGAAGCTTATCGACAAGGAAACCGGTACCGTGTTTACATTTGACAGTCTCGAGGAGCTGGGCCACTTCAAGTATCAACGATATTTAAAGCGCTACCTTCGCACGATTCAGTCAATAGATGACAACGTGGGCCGTCTTCTGGACTATTTAGACGACAATCATCTCTCTGAAAATACAATTGTAATTTACACGTCCGACCAGGGATTTTTTCTGGGGGATCACGGCTGGTTTGATAAGCGATTTATGTACGAGGAGTCGTTTCAAATGCCGTTTTTGATCAGGTATCCTAAGGAAATCGCCGCGCAGAGTGTCTGCAATGACATCATTTGCAATGTAGACTTTGCAGCCACATTTCTCGATTACGCCAATGTTGGCATACCATCATATATGCAGGGAAAATCGTTCAGACAGCTGCTTCACGGCAAGGCTCCTGGGGACTGGAAGCAGATTGCCTACCACAGGTACTGGATGCATCGAGATAACATGCACAACGCATATGCTCACTATGGCGTTCGAAACCAGCGATACAAGCTGATATACTGGTACAATGAAGGATGTGGCTTGCCTGGCACTGGCAAGGGCGGTCAGGAGCCCGAATGGGAGCTTTTTGATTGTAAAGAGGACCCGCTTGAGTTGTTCAATTGTTACAATGACCGCAAGTACATGGATATTGTGAAAGTGATGACCCAAGAATTGAACAGCAAAATGCTTGAAATAGGAGACATTCCAGAGCATCCAGTTTAATTTATAGATACTGAATAAATTACCAAATTTCTCACGAGTCTTCTCCTCGATCTTGTATGGACTAAACTCGCGCTAGACACAGTGGTGAGATATAATCTATTATCCGTATAAGATCTGCTAAGTGAGTCATGACCAGCGACGATCCAGCACTACGGATAATTACCAGGCGATGGATCAAAATATCCGTCAGAAGGCACAGAAAGATACCCAGTCAAGCTCCCATCAACGCCGGCACTTGACACCGTGTTACCCCACCATTCCAGACTTCTAGGATTGTATTGGACCGCGAAAAATATGATTATACTGCAAAATGCCACTCCTGCATACATGGCAGCAGCCAGAATATAATTGTACCGCTCCCACCACCCAAGGTAGCGATTCTTGATGTGGTACATGAAGAGGTAGCATAGCAGGAAGCCGGGAATGCAATACGACATATTGACTGGACACAGATCCTGCATTCCGACTAAGATCAAGACAGGATTGAACCACTTTAGAGATGCAATGGGGGTGAAAGCGAATCTCTGCACATATTCAAAGGTTCTCGGTCTAAGATTTCTCCTCGCGGATTCGATGATTCCGTCACCATATCGAGAGCAATACCATTGGAGACATACATACATAAGACCGAAGAGGAAGCCGATCAGGAAGCACCACTTGAAGATTGGATATTGGCCGGCGAAAATTCGTTTAGGTCCCAGCAGTCCCCATACCACTGAACTGGAGAAAGTTGCGTCTCCACCGGAACTGTTGCCCTGGCAGCTGAACTTCTGAGGCTGGTCTGGAGAGCACAGATTAGCGATATGAGCCATAGACCAGTCTTCAATGCCAACGGCGACAAACGATGTGACTAAAGTTGCCATCATCTGGCCACGGAATATTGCTCTCGGGGCAATACCTGAGTAGTGTCCGATTTTCTGATTCGAGACATAGCTATCAGTGGTGCCATCGATTGACCATCCTCATTTGTTCAGAAAATGAACGACCTGCTTTTTTTGGAGTTTTTAGTCAGTATATAGGGCTCCAAGATGTTGAGATCCAAGGGTTCCGTTTCTCCGCAACATAGTGATGTCTAAATTTTTAATTCGGCTCGTGTTAAGATATATTTAGATATTAACGAGGCACTGAATTTAAAGTCTATACGCGTGACTTGCATCATATCAAACGTCAACTAGCTTCTGGGGTACTAACTTTCATCCGAACCTGCCTCCCTGCGTACCCCATATACACCTCCCCTTCCCAATGGTGTACCCCCGAATGTTCCCCACTCTTCCCGCCACCCAATGCACGCCGATAAGATAACTCCTGATCATCACATAAACTACCTCTCTTCTTCCTCATTTATAACTTTCTCTCTCTTTTTCTTATTTAACCGCACGCTCATGACGACGTTACAGTTTGCACCGTTTAAATCGTTTGTAGATGCTGCATTTTTCAAAGACTTGTCATCCAAGAAACTCAACGAACTCCAATTAAATGAACCCAAACTGCCAATAATAGGAAACTATTATGTCCCTATTCAAGATGACAGGGTGCCTGAATTAACAGTTGACGGCGGTGCGTTTAGTGCGAGCTCAACAAGTCCCAATGCCGCCCCTATCTTGTACTCCATACCGGGTCATATCACGAACCTGAACAGCTTGGAAGCGTTCCGGGCCCTTGATAAATCAGAGTTGATGCGAAACGAGGGAACTGCGTTGCGGGACGTGGTCGTAAATGGACAGGCTGTTAGCGATCCCAGTAGACTGAGCCAGTTTTTCATAATTGCATTTGCTGATATAAAGAAATATCAGTTTTACTACTGGTTTGCATTTCCTGCTATCAGTGTGGACTTTGAAGTGGTGCGGACATTTAGGACGGAGAAGAACAATATTGGCAAGAACATAGAAACGTGGAGGGCGGGCAGTGATCCGAATCAATGGGGATTCTTTTTAATAGATCATGACGGCGAAGAAGACACCATCAAAAACATTCTTAGTCTGCAAGAGCACTCCAAGTGGATAAGTAATAATAACAGCTCTGGCACCCTCAAGGCTGGCTTCGTGGACCCCTCTACTATTCCCAACGTGCCCGGCTGGCCGTTGCGGAACTTCATTGCTCTACTCAGCAGCTTGGGAGTGGACAAAGTCTCAATATTATGTTACAGAGACCATGCACATTTGAACACCAACCGAAGCTTCTGGCTAGACATAAACATTAAAGAAAACCTCAGCAGCATCCCTACTTCCGATCTTAAAATCTCGGGATGGGAGCGAAACAGTGCTGGCAAGCTTATTCCAAAGTTTTCAGACATTGGCACTCTCATGAACCCTATCCAGCTCGCCGACCAGGCGGTGGACTTGAACCTCAAACTCATGAAATGGCGAGTAGCCCCCAATTTGGACCTGGAGACAATAAAATCTAATAAATGTCTTTTGCTTGGGTCAGGGACGCTCGGTAGCTACGTTAGTCGTGGTCTATTAGGCTGGGGAGTACGGCAGATTACATTTGTCGACAATGGCAAGGTCTCTTTCTCCAATCCCGTGAGACAGCCACTGTACAACTTCAAAGACTGTCTCGATGGAGGCGTCCCTAAAGCTCAAAGAGCAGCTGAGGCTTTAAAAGAGATTTATCCGTCTGTCATCAGTGAAGGATACGACATTGAGATCCCAATGGCAGGGCATCCAGTGACAAACGAGGAAAGGCAGCTCAGGGATTACAATAAACTAGTGGAACTCATAGATGCTCATGACACTATTTTTCTGGCAATGGACAGCAGAGAGAGTCGATGGTTGCCCACCGTGATCTGTAGTGCAAAGGGGAAACTGGTCATAAACGTTGCTCTTGGGTTCGATACATATGTGGTTATGAGACATGGAGTACACAAACCAGAGGACGGCAATGACCAGCACCATCCTCATTTGGGATGTTATTTCTGCAACGATGTAGTTGCTCCAGTAGATAGTATCAGTGGGCAGACACTGGATCAAATGTGTACAGTAACGCGGCCGGGAGTCGCCATGTTAGCTTCGGCCATTGCCTGCGAGATGTTTAGTTCATTATTACAGACAAAAGAGAGGGAACTTTGTCCTGCAGCGACCGATAATACCGAAGACGACAGCTCTACCAACTCTGTATTGAGTGTGGTGCCCCATCAGATTCGAGGGTTCTTACAGACTTTTAAGAATCTCAAGATATGGGGACCCAGTTATCCATACTGTTCAGCTTGTTCTGAGCCGATTGTACAAGCTTGGAGGTCGGGGGGCTGGGAATTTGTCAAGCGGGCACTCAATCACCCAGGGATTGTGAATGAGATTAGTGGATTGGCAGAGATTCAGAGCAAGACTGAGGCGTTGGTGCTGGATTCAGATTGGGATGTGAGTGAGAACGAAGTTGAGTGACTGGGGCTTATTGCGAACATGAGTAGAGTATTACTTTGTACTTTTATAGAGAATGATAATAGTGTACAAAGTCGACATTATCGTCGTCTTGTTGAAAATTCATAATTAAATCCGAAACTACTAAAGAAATGCAAATATATTATATGAGAATTGAAGTTTAATGTAAAGGGTTTTCAATCAAATAAAAAGTCTACTGATGGATGTCAATATCGGCGACAGAGAAGCTTCATGTATGTTAGTACTAAATCTTCTCTTTTCCTTTTTCTGCTGATTTGTATCAGTCCTGCGAACAGTAACACATAACAGCAATGAAATTTCGAGTGTTTATATTTAATCTTTTCTTCCTTTGATTAAATTAGATATATTCTTGGACTCAGGCTGATCCTGTTAAGCGCTGCTTTCATTTTCCAGAAGCTGCGTTACTTTTGTTTTAAGATTGGTCATTTTAAGTTGACACATTAAGATGTAATCCGACAACTTCACTTCTTGCATCATGAAATCCTCTAAACCACAGAACGGAAACTACCAGCACCACAACACCAAGAATGCTCCACTCCAATTGGCCCCGGACAAACAGGAGCATCAAGAGATTGATAATAATCCTAATTTCTCTGACACAGATCCGTCTCAGAGCGCTCAGTTACCGCTGAACGGCAATTCCAGCTCGCCTATTAGTGCTGCTGCCCCATCGTTTGATATTAAATTGTCATACACATTGGGCAGAGCCAAGTTGAGAGATAGCCTTGAAAATTTCTACGACAATGCAGACCGTAGCAGTGACTTGGCAGTTGAAATATCAGATTGTTACTCGGCCTCTGCCCAGACATCTGTGTTTGATATTATCGAATGGCTCAGCGGTGGCTATGTCCGAGAGTATACCCATTACTTCTTCGAGGGGAAGCTCTTGATCACGATGCCAACTAAAGCACATCAGAAATGTAATGATTTGCTTTCCTCGGCTTTTTGGATGCCAATATGCAAGTCAGTTCTTTGTGGCAGAATATCCGTGATTTTTCGCCTGTCAGCATGATTTGTTATGACTTGGAGTTGTATGCATTTCCCGATCCATTTAATCACAGCAACGCGCACAAGCGCCCGGTGCATACTGACTCAGATGGCAGACATCATACCGAAAAACAGCCGGATGGATCTATCCGACCGGTTATTTTGACTTTCTGCGTGAGTTGCAGGGCGTGCAAAATTATCCCGAAATCTTGGCTGAATACGTCGTGCCTGACAACAGTCCCGATGATCTTGATCATGAACGGAGGGGTGTCCTCTTAGGGACTTCGTTTACAACCTCTATTGGCTTGACAGTGAAAGTCTATCCCGTGGAGAAGACGATCGAGCTGCGAATCTGGGACTACACCAATGGCAACCTGATGCGAAGGCTCGAACAAATGTTCATTTTGCTTGCAGTTCCTCTGCCTCACAGAAACATCAGGCTACGGTTAGCACGGCCTGCTGAAGATAAAGTAATTCAACCTAAAGACGCAGTTAGAGCAATCCTGACGCCGTTGATTTTCAGAATTCTCCTTGCTATTCGAGATGGGTGCGATCTGCTACGTATTTTAGACTTTGACCGCGACTCTGCTGATCTTGAGTTATTCGCACAAGAGTTACGAGGTAGAATCGTGCCGAACTGGTTAGTATGCAATAAGTCCCGTCAAGGATTCCCGTCTCTTAAAGGTCTTATTAACTTGCAAACAAATTACCATGGAAATCAGAGGGCCGCCATTATTGCGACCATTAGGGGGGTAATGAAGCAGCTGTTTGAACTTAAGAGCTATCTTGCACAATTCGATTTTGATCTATTAGAATCGTGGGAGCTCTCTATCATGGTTATTGACTTGGTCGAAGTTAATCTAGCTGCTTTTGAAATTATTACGGACGAAAATATCCCACCTCTCGAGGTAGAGGAGTCAATTCATCAAGTTAGCAGAGCCTTTGAGTAATCAGATTCAGCCCATGATACTATCATCGCCCTGCAAACAATGCCTTCAGAGGACGTTGAGATATTTCTAAACGTTGTAGAGCCAACACAGGTACTGAATTACTCTAAGGAAAATGGGTTTGCTAGCGGGGATGCCTGTTAGACTCCCTGCAATGTCACATTTTGGGCTGACCCATTGGGTGGCTACTGATGGCGAGCTTACACAGCTAGGGGATGTAGAAATCTCGACAAAAGTTACTTGCGACGATATTCTTACAGCTCAAGCTCTTAGCTAGCAGGGGCTAGATTTTATTTATCTGTGCTAGTACGTTACATTGGTGTTTTGTGTTATCGTGTGAACTAAGTATTGTTCACTATATCTCTATCTTATTTATTCAATTGTACGTGCGTTCGATATATGAATACATATGTATGTACTTAACCGTGCATACGGTCAACTCTGAGCTCCTCCACATCTTGCGGTGACTCTAAGCACTTATAACATCAATTTGATACATAACGCGTCATCTATTTGTTCCATCAATATTTTCTTCTCACTTATTTTTCCTCCGTATCTTCTTTCCCTAATTGTTCCTTGTTCCTCAGTATTAAATACCTCACTGAAATAGGTTCTTAGTTTACATTGGTACTTTCAAAACTAAACGATTCAATCAGTTTCAGACCAAAATTAGGATGTTCGATCTTAGTAAAGCCGATGGGGTAACCGCTCCAGTCACCACCTAATGGTCCTGTCAAACGTGATCCCCGGCTGCCACGGTTTACTACCCCGGAAGAAGTGCGCAGACTCTATTACGAGATGAGAGGTGTGCAATCTACTGTTGTTTCTGTTGAATCTGCTGGCACTACCGAGGGTTTCCAAGTACACGAACCTAGGAACCTCTTGCCCTCCGAGAACCAGAATCCTGTAGCAAAATTATCTAAATGGCGATATCATTATTCGAGATGACGATGATATTGATGCCATGGCGATATTACAGAAAATTTGCTTGTTACAGACGACGAAGATATCGATGGTGATGTCTTCTGACGGGTTCTGTTCACAATGACTCTATTGCCCAGTAGTGGTATGAGTATGTGTGTGAGTGTTAATATGCTATATAAAGTCTTAATATAATGTGCAAATTTATAAACACACAAATTGTGCTACCCAGTTGTTTATTCTTGAGCACTCATCCCAATCACAAAAAGCAAAGTAGATGCGGTACTGATTATGCACCTTTAAATTGCTCCAAGACGCCTTGGGATGCAAACGGTTAGGAAAATAAGAGCAAAAATAGGAGCAAATGGGAGGAGAGTACATAGCTACTGAATGCAGGTTTGAAAAAACAGTCTGTTGATGGATATGTGAAAGCTACTTGCGGAGTATGTTGTGACTGTGCAATGAACCGAAAGTAGAGTTAACGTAAAGCACAGCAAGCAGACAGCTCTAGGCACAAGTGAAAGGTTGAAGTGTAAATACCTTCTGCTATTGAGACTGGACATTTCAAAAGTGTGTAGATATCACAAATCCTTGGTCTTACTGGAAAGTATCATTCACCACTAGAGCATCGAATCTTGTCCAGATTAACAGTTCGGCGGTCCGATAGCAAAATTTTATGCTCCACTAACACAGTGGCCAATAAACATCAGTATTGATACGTATACTTTATATTTTGTAGAGGATAGTACAGTGTATAGACAATTCCTTGGTTCTATACAGTATACCATATGCATATAGCTTCATGAGAAATTCGACGCATGAGATTAGGGTTTCTGATGGTGTACAGTGTAGTACTGAGTAGATTGGCGAACGACGAAGAGGGCATCGTTCTCGAGTGCAGAAGACCCAGTATAGAATATGCCTTCATTACCAATATACTATGAGATTGGGGCCCCTCTCTTGAATGTCGTTGACTCGTGTTGTAAATTATAACTACTTGATTTGCAGTTGTATACTTATTTTAAACTGTACCTTGATAACAGTGGCTATGTGTACGCATGTGATAAATGTACTCCAATTATCGCCCATACAACGTTAACTTTATCGGGATTTAAGCTTAGCCTCGCATTCTTTCAATGTACATGTTAACAATTAAAACATGTACTAACCGTCCATAACTGTAAACTATCCACTTTCCCCTTAATCTTTAATAGTCGCTATACTATATATATATAGTCAAATTTATAACTAGTACCTGTAAGTAAACCCGAATCCCCTCAAATCGCTTCGCGTACCGCCTTACCTAACCGATTACACTGCGATCGACGCTGCCGTCTCTACGCCATACATATCGAACACCAAAACCTTAGTTACTGCTAATTAGATACGTCTTATCCACCTATTCCATTTGTTAAACGTCAATATGGCCGACGAACACCCCTCCTCCTCCAAGGATACTGGAACTTCCCCAGAAGAGAAACCCCAAATGACCGGAATGACCATTGAAGATCTGTTCAAGAAATTAATCCTTGCCCAGTCCGTCAAAGAAAAGCCCCAGAAATCAATGGACGAGTACAAATTCTGGAAAACCCAGCCCGTCCCCAAACTCGGCCAGGAAGTCGAAAAGGAAGGCGAAATAGAATTCAAGTCTGTAGACGAAGTTCCCGCTGAACCTGCCCCGCTACCCACGGGGTTTGAATGGTCCACCATCGACATCAATGACCCCGAACAGGTCAACGAAGTGTATGAACTCTTGTTCCACAACTATATTGAAGACGACGATGAAAATTTCCGGTTTAGATACTCTGCTACGTTTTTGGATTGGGCACTCAAACCTCCTGGATGGCACCCGGAGTGGAATGTGGCCGTCAGGGTTAAAGATACTGGGAGACTTGTGGGGTTCATTTCGGGTATCCCTCAGACATTGCGGGTGAGAGAGCGAAGAGATCTTCAGATTGCAGAAATCAATTATCTCTGCGTGCACAAGAAACTGAGATCAAAACGACTTGCTCCAGTTCTGATTCGAGAAGTCACCCGACGAGTTAACCGTAAAGGTGTCTGGCAAGCACTTTACACTGCCAGTGCAGTTCTTCCGTCGCCAATCTCCACCTGCCGATACTATCACCGATCTATCAACTGGCCCAAACTGTACGATGTCGGATTTTCTCCCCTCCCGGCTGGTTCCAGCCCTGCCAAACAGGTAGCCAAGTATGCACTCCCCAACGAACCCACTCTCCCGACTCTTCGACCAATGAAGAATTCCGACGTCCCTCAGGTCCACCGTTTACTCAACAAGTATCTGGACCGGTTTGACTTGTCCCCCGTTCTCAGTGAGACAGAACTGCACCACTGGATGTTGGACTCGGTACACACCAAACCTGAAGATAGAGTGGTGTACAGCTACGTAGTG
The DNA here is from genome assembly GCA_030583385.1 of Spencermartinsiella ligniputridi. Taxonomy (NCBI): domain Eukaryota; kingdom Fungi; phylum Ascomycota; class Dipodascomycetes; order Dipodascales; family Trichomonascaceae; genus Spencermartinsiella; species Spencermartinsiella ligniputridi. The sequence goes on along the minus strand of JAJMIC010000006.1, from coordinate 782,552 downwards.
ACTGACCCCAAAGACGACTCATTGGTCACCGATTTTTTCTCCTTCTACCACATTGACTGCACCGTGTCTGGAAATGCTAATCATGACTCTCTCAAAATTGCATATGCATTCTACTATGCCACCACTGCCACTGCCACCACCGCCGAATTGAAGGATCGACTAACAAAATTGTTCCAAAATGCTTTGATAATTGCCAAAAAGTTCAAGTTTGATGTGTTCAACGCCATGACTTTGCATGACAACCCTCTTTTCTTGGAAGACCTGAAGTTTGGTGCCGGTGACGGACTGCTCAACTACTACCTGTTTAACTACAGAGCATTCCCAGTGCACGGCGGTGTCAACAATGAAAAGCGATTAGAACTGCGAAAGGATGGAGGTGTCGGTGTTGTTTTGCTATAGCCGTGTACAATTACCTACCAAATACTATAGTGCTAACTGTAATATAACATAGAAAATGTACTATGGACAAAAAACCACAAATTGTTTTTCCCAGTGTACCTTGATGCAAGTGTCAGCAGTAAAATTTACAAATTATTCTGTTTTATTAGTACAGTAGTATACCCATGTTTGTACATCTATTAGTATCATGCAGTTGAATGTCATCTCTCGTTCATCGACCGTTGAGGTCGTTTCTCATCTCTCTAGTTCTTATTATCCTAAAACAATCCCTCAATTTCTCCATCCTCATTAACCTCAACATTCATAAACCCACTGTGAGTAGACAGTCCGGGGATAGTCATAATCTCAGCTGCAAGAGCATATAGATAACCAGCTCCAACAGAAGCTCGAACGTCTCGGATAGGAACAGTGAATCCAGTGGGGACTCCCTTCAAGGCAGGATCATGCGAGAGAGAATACTGAGTCTTGGCCACACAGATAGGCAAGTCACTAAATCCTTGTTTAGTATATGTCTCAATTTTAGATCGAGCCAAATCACTGAGCTCGACCTTTTCAGCTCCGTACATCTCCCGAGCAATCACATTGAGTTTGTTCTCCACAGAGACTCCTTCTGTAGGGTACAAAAACTGGAAATGTCGGTCTGGGCTCTGAGAAGCAGCCACGACTGCTTCAGCCAATTTGACAGCTCCCCGTCCTCCTTCAGCCCAGTGGTTAGAGACCACAGCATCCTCAGCGCCGGCCTTGATAGCTTCCTCTCGGATTACCTCATGTTCAGCGGCAGTATCAGACTCAAACTGGTTGATGGCGACCACCACAGGCAACCCATATCGCTTAGCATTGCTAATGTGTTTAGCTAAATTGGCACATCCCTTTCGCAGCAGCTCAGTGTCCTCCTTCAGGTATACGTCAGGCAAAGGAACACCAGGCGATACATCAGGACCACCACCGTGCAACTTGAGAGCTCGCACCGTAGCAACAATAACCACAACATCAGGCACCAGCCCCGAAGATCGGCACTTGATATTGAAAAATCGCTCTCCACCCATGGTGAAATCGAATCCAGCTTCAGTCACAACGAACCCAGCCTTGTCTTCAGACTCATCTTCCTCAGTACCAGCGAGCTTCAGAGCCATCTTGTCAGCCAGGACAGAGTTGGCCCCGATACTGATATTGGCAAACGGACCAGCGTGCACAAAAACAGGGGTACCTTCCAGCGTTTGCATAAGATTGGGTTTGATAGCATCTTTCATCAAAGCAGTCAAAGCTCCTCCGCACCCTATATCGTCGGCGGTAACGGGCTCTCCTGCTTTAGAGGAAGCAACTACCATTCGCCCTAGTCGTTCTCGCATGTCTTGAAGACCGTTGGATAGAGCCAAAATAGCCATACACTCAGACGCCACAGTGATGTCGAATCCAGTGTCTCGAGTGTGTCCCTTTTCAGTGGGAGCTTGACCAATGGTGATTCCTCGCAGATGTCGGTCGTTGACGTCGACAACTCGTCGCCAGGTGATGGTGTCAGGGTCGATGTCAAGACGGGCGAATCGAGTAATTTCCTCCTTGGTAAGATCATCAGGATTGGTTTTGTCGATTCCAAGCTTCTGCAGTCGTCGGAACATGACGGGACTGAACTTTCGGACACCCTTTTTGGCGGGCACCAAACGTCGGTAAAGAGGTCCATCCTTTTGACTGTTTTCATGGAACATTCGAGTGTCGATAGCGGCAGCCAATAAATTGGTAGCAGCTCCGATTGCGTGAATGTCACCAGTCAAGTGCATGTTGAACTCATCCATAGGGATGACTTGGGAGTATCCTCCACCGGCAGCACCTCCTTTGACACCGAATGTGGGTCCCATGGATGGCTGTCGAACATTGGCAAATGCCATTTTGCCGAGGTGGGCTCCTAATGCCTGCACAAGACCAACAGTGGTGGTGGACTTTCCTTCTCCAAGAGGTGTGGGAGTGATACCAGTGACAAGCACGTATTTTCCGTTTTGTCGGTGCTTGAGTCGGTCTAGAAGACTGAGCTGAACTTTGGCTTTGTACGAACCAAACAGCTCCAGCTCTCGACCAACGATTCCAATCTCCTTGGCCAGATCAGCGATGTTCTTGGGTTTCTGGGCTCGCGAAATAGCAAAGTCAGATGGGACTGGTTCCAACGTTTTCAATGGCAACGGGGTGACATGTCTTTTAGACTCATTATCGTAGAACCGCTTAGCCGAGCTGAGGACGTTTTCCAAAAGCATGGCCACGGTCATGGGTCCCACTCCACCGGGAACAGGAGTAATAAGGGAAGCGACCTCCGAGGCAGACTCATAGTCGACATCTCCCACCAATCGGCTCCCTGATTTCTTAGTTTCATCGGGAATATAATTGATACCCACGTCAATGACGACCGCTCCTGGTTTCAGCCATTCGCCCTTAACGAACTGAGGCTTTCCAATGGCAGCCACCACGATATCAGCATCTTTGACAATCTCAGGGATGTTTTTAGTATGCGAATGCACAACAGTTACAGTAGCATCGGCATTTCTCAGCAGATACGAAACTGGGTTCCCGACAATGTCAGATCGGCCCAACACAACAGCATTAAGCCCGTCAGGGTTGACGTTGCTAGCACTCAGCAGTTTCATGACTCCCTTGGGAGTGCAAGGAACAAACATCGGAGAACCACCTCGTCGAGCGAGCTCACCGACATTCTGTGGAGAAAACCCATCTACGTCCTTCTCAGGAGCTACAGCCATAGTCACGGCATTCTCCGAGATCTGAGCTGGCAGGGGTAATTGGACCAAAATACCATGGACGCTGGGGTCCGAGTTCAAGGTGTCAATCTGCTGTAACAGCTCCACCTCGGTGATATCGTCGGGGAAATTTTTCAGCTCGCAGACGATATTGACCTCGACGGCTGCCTTTAGCTTCATTCGCACATACGTGGTGCTGTCGGGCCGGTTGCCGACCTGGACAATAACCAAGGCAGGGCGGAATCTTTGCTTGGTGGATTGGATTTGCCTGATTTCATTGGAAATCTCAGCACGAATTTCACGGGCAATAGCCGTGCCGTCAATGATTTGGGCTGGCATATGGGATTAGTTCTAAAGAAAATTGATAGAATTTTAGGCGAGGATTTACCTGTGTCGGAACGTGGTTACACGGGGAAACCCGGGTCAGGCGGAGTGCGCAGGCGATGGTGGAGATTTACTGATTGAATAAATGTGTAAATGCTTGATGTAATAAATAAATCTAGTTCAATACATATTCGTCAATAAACCGTAACTCGTAAAAGTGCTGTATCATCTTATCGTAGTCATCTCCCACCAACCACTTCGAGACGAGCACACAGACTCAGGAACACACTCGACTCTGTAGCTGCATAGTAGCTCAATGCTTCCATAAACACCTTCAAGTGATGGTCGAAACTCGCTTCATACTGGCTAAGCGTGGACTGTAAATACTCGAGAAGATCGTCTGGCGTGAGCTCCTGGCCGGTCTTTGAAACCATTTTCTTCAACCCGGCCCGTTCTCGTTCTGGCAATACTGTGGGATCTATCAGTGCCAAAGTTTTGTGTCGGACTAGAAGAAACTCTGCAAACATCCGGCAGGCAACGAAAAGTTTGGCTTGCACCTTGAGCAACTTGGGATTGGTCAAAAGACATTCTTTCAAACATGTATCCAAATAGTGGAGGTGCTGCTTTATGACGAGATCAACGTTTCTAGCCGACTGTAATGACTTTATCAGTTTGCCCCAATTGGGTTCTATCACTTCCATGGTACAGAAGTAGAGGACCTGTTGAATGAACAGAAGCATTTTGGTCTTTAACTTGGAGGCACTGGTCTTCCATGCCATCAGCCGGTGGTTCTCACTTTTCCGCTTCCAGACATTTGATTTCGTTTGCTCCACCCACGCTTTATTGAGCTGTCGTTCGATATTTTTCAGCTCTATCAAATGGCGAAACAAGAACTGATATCGAAGGATTGAGTTTCTTGAAATCACCAACGACAGCGGAAACGAAATTTTAAAATCTAGCTCCAATCCCATAATAGCAGAGTGGGTTTTGTTTTTCTTGTCGTCGGTGCTGCCTGGAGCAGTTGAGGACTGGTGGGCTGCGAAGATCATATTGCTTACCAGATCTGCTCCTGCTGCACCGGTCATTTCTCGAATCTCATTTGGATCAACTCCCATGACATTGACGATCTGCAATAAATATTCCGACACGCTGACGTGGCTTAAATTGACCAGAACCTCTTCCTTGAATGGGTCTTCTGAAGATATACTTCCTGGTTGCCGAAGCGCCATGTCCAGGAGGTATTGAAGTTTTGTGACCGAGGCAGCTCGCGAGGGTTTGGCCAGCTCACTTTCAGCAATGTCACAAAAGTTTATAAAGTAGTCGGCACGGTCCAAAAAAAAGTAGTGTTTTAATGAATTCAAACGCTTGGATAAACCCAGGGTGCCCATCAATAGGTTTAGTAGCAGTGCATTGGCCCGAGAATATGCTGTAGTAACAGAGACCACAATACGACTGTCTTCAATTGATGAAAAGTCATCAGCTGAAAGTTGGTTGGTTGCGTCATTTTCTTGGTCGCTGTGATCTTTCCATCCGTATTCTCTGATAACATTTAAATACTTGCCAGCAAGTAGAAGTTTCTCATAGACGTCTGGGTTGGAAAGCTGGAGTGGTAATTCATCCTTCCGTACAGTGTATCTGGCCTCCCAATACTCGTCAGTCAGGTCGTCGTTGAGGTTGTCGATTATGTCGTAACCAGTGCGGTTCTCAGCTATCAAGAATTCGTCGTACGGGTCGTCGATTAGACCCTGATTGATCCACTGAATGATCATTTGGAGGTATGGTCGCGATGCGTCGGCCAAAAGCTTCTCCAGGAGTGACTTGGCCACTGGGTCACCGGACAGTAGTTCCAAGCGTCGTGCTAGTAGACGAAGAGTTGAACCCCCTTTGCAAACCGCCGACTTACGGCTCTTTTTGGGCTGGGCAAGATCGTCAAGATCATAAGTTTTAGTGTCCTTTATACGTTGTAGCAGTTCTCCCAGGTCATCAAAACTATTTGAATTGGCGATTTTCTCGCCCAACGCTTGGTTTTCAGCTAAGATGAGCTGCACCACGTCATATAAATGCTTAAATAGCGATGCAATTGAGTTGTTCAGCTGGAGATTGATGTAGTGCAGTGAGCAATTGGGGTTGTAAAGCACATTCTTTTCGAGCTGACTTATCAGTAACAAGTAGTCTTTTAGAATCCCCCGTATGCTACTACACAGCGCTTGGTTGACTCGTCCAAAGTTCTTCCCGCTCTGGTACTCTGTAAATGCTCGCAACGCACAGTAATGCTTTGCCACGTTCACAATCGACACAGTCAGATCTTTTAAACTCGGGTCCAGGTTTTTACTGATCCTGAACTCGGGACCTTTTAATCGGTCTGCCTGAATGTTTGGATCGTAGCTGTCACTGAACCGGATAAAGCTGCCCTCAATACCCGTCAGTATGTACAGGACGTCTTCGAGCATCAGCGCTTCCTGCTCCTTTGGGCCCTGCGGCATGCGGAAATGGACTTCGACCCCTGACCTGGCGTCTGCGAATTTGGCAATTGGAACAATTTTAGACGCCAGGATTGAGGGGGAGATTTCTGCCAGATTCATGACCGGTTTCCATTGAATTGGAGGTGAGCGGTGGTGGTTTAGAGGCGAGTGCAGGCTGGAACCTTGGCGCCTGTGGGCCGAGTCTCTGCCGAACCCTGAAGACGGTCTGTCGGACATGACTGTGGTTTGTAAATATTCAGTTCGCGACGTGAGCGCGTTCACACCATATCTGCACACAGTAACATACGCTCATGAACAATTTACACACGGTAACATACACATGGTAACACACACATGAACACTATGATACACACAGTAACTTCACATATCTCTATATACACACAAACACTTTTATACACACGTAAACCTACCGCCACTGCGTCAACTTCATTCTGATCATTTCATTATTCATAATATTATCAATCCATACTCCCAATTACTTGACATATACTCGATAATTGTTAATCCACAAACATAATGTTTTTAACACGAAGTGAATACGACCGAGGAGTAAGCACATTCTCCCCTGAGGGTCGACTGTTCCAAGTTGAATATTCCTTGGAAGCCATCAAACTGGGATCAACCGCCATTGGTGTTTGCACATCAGAAGGAGTTGTACTGGGAGTGGAGAAACGAGTGACCTCGTCGTTGCTAGAGTCATCTTCTATTGAGAAAATCGTGGAAATCGATGCCCATGTCGGCTGCGCTATGAGCGGGTTGACGGCAGACGCAAGAACCATGATTGACCATGCGCGTGTGCAAGCCATTAATCACAAATTCTTTTATGATGAAACAATCAAGGTGGAGTCAGTGACACAGTCTGTGTGTGATTTGGCATTACGATTCGGTGAAGGAGACGATGACAGTGAGGAGAGTGTCATGTCGCGACCGTTTGGTGTGGCTTTACTAATCGCCGGCATCGACGAAAACGGACCCCAATTGTATCATACCGAGCCTACTGGTACTTTTTACCGGTATGATGCCAAGGCGATTGGAAGTGGCAGTGAAGGAGCGCAGGCCGAACTACAGAACGAGTATCATTCGTCACTGACGATGCAGGAGGCGGAATTACTGGTTTTGAAGGTGTTGAAGCAGGTCATGGAAGAGAAATTAGATTCACGAAATGCACAATTATCGAGCGTTACTCGAGATAAGGGGTTTAAGATATATAATGATGACGAGATGGCAGCTGTGGTTGAGAGATTGGAGAGTGTAGCTGGGGAGGAGTAGGCACTTGGATATCATAGATTGTTGTGCAACAGAGTATCGTAAATTTCATAGATTTTTGTGCAACATAGAGTATCGTACAGGTGCTAATAAATATTATAAGTCAGCAGTGTGATGTAGTGTCAGGTAATGAGTAATGAGATAGAGTGATATGTACGGTGATGACATTGTGAGTGTGAGATGTAGGTGCCATGTACTGTGACGACATTTAAATGTACTAATAAATATATTACAGATCAATCCACCAAATGACTGTACTCTGGTATGTCCCTTATCTTTTGATACAAAAACTTTTCTAGTTTCGTGGCATTTTTGTAATAGGTCGTCGTCTCATTATTGTACGATCGACAGTTGTTGAATACTAGTCGAGAATCATAGATAAAGTCCTCCATGTTTTGATATGCGTCTGCTTCAAGTCGTTGTTCCATGGTTGACAAGTCCATTGGCTCTTTGATTATTTCGTAGTAGTCTGGCACCTCGTCCCTATTAACAGGTTGAGCAAATGGCCATGCACTGGGGTGGTTCTGCATTTCGCTTAATATATGCTGCAAAATCGCAAAATGAGGCCCTCGCTTTGGTCGTCGAGCTAAATCGTCCATCTCGGGTGTCCAGCCTGCTTCCTCTTGTTAGATATTTTTTTTCTATAGTGGTTGTTTTTAGCATACTTAGTCCTGGAATAGTCATAGGATCGACCGAAGTAGCTCCATCCTTAAATGCTTGGATTCCTGATCGTACAATATGAGATTTCGAAATCTCTCTGATCTTTCGCATAATGGCAGCCTTTTGGAGTAGTAATATCTTACTGCTATCGAGGTATCGAATCCTTGGCAGCATGGAACACTGCATGATTGTTCCTCCTTCGTAATCTTTGATATATCCCATCCAAATCTGTTTTTCTAGAGAAATCTCTTTTGTGAACCCTTGCTTCTTGAAGTACCCAATGGCATAGTTGTCGGCATAGGTCAAAAAATGCATAATTGGCGTTGTAGCCTTTACATAGTCCTTCAAATGGTTCATCATGTGGGCACCGTAACCCCGGACCTGCTCAGTCGACGAAATAGCACAAAACACAATCTCAGCAAACTTGCGGCTCTCAAACGGCCGATAGGTGATGCCGCCTACTACGGTCATGGGTTTCCGCACCACCGCCAACGAAAGATGGCTACGGTCATACACCAGCCGAGCAATGTACTCTCTTGGCATTTTGGGCAATTGCTTCTGGAAAATATTCTTCAATCCTGTCAGAATCATCATATTTTCCTTGGAGTTGTCATTATTCACTACCCTGAACTCGATCTTGCCCTCTCGCTCTTCTATAACGGGAGCTCGCTCTTTGTATTTGTATTCCAAGCCGTCAAATTCGAATTTGATGACGTACGCATTCTCGTCTTCCTCGTTCTCGGTCCCGTTTACTTTTTCGTCCTTTGAGTCTTCTTCGTCGTCGTCTTCTTCTTCTTTTGCCTCTACGTCATTTTCGTCGTTTTCATCGTCGTCGTTTTCGTCGTCGTTTTCGTCATCGTTCTCCTCATCTTCCAGTTTGACCCGCTTGGATAACGGTTTATCTTCATCATCAGACCCTTTTCGTTTGTCCGGTTCCACGCTGCTAGATCTGCTCATGGTGAGAGATATCGCGTGGCTATGACAATATATTTGGATTTTATATTTTGGTTTTATATTTGGTTTTTATATTTTGGTAGTTATGCGATATCGATATGTCGAGGTGATTTAGCATGGGGTTCACGTGAGCTTACATTATTTGTGAAAAGCCACACTGCAAAACATGTCGTGAGCCACCGCGAGTAAAGCTCCAAGCATCAGACTAGAACAATTGTTTAAACATCATGTTTATATAACTATATATACATATATCCATATCTGAGCTGCGCCAACCAACTTGATAGTCTCACATCGAACTTATTCTCAGACGACACACATCATGATGTACGGGGATGAAGGGATTGTTGGATCAAGAATCAACATCGATGGGATGTGAGAATACTACCCCGATGCTTGACAGATGAGTATCCTGCAATAGTACAATTAATTAAATAAGATATAAATATAGTGAGCATTACTTAGTTCACACGATAACACAAAAACACCAATGCAAGATGTTGAGATAAAAAATCTATCCCATGCTAGCTAAGACCTTGAGCTGCAAGAATACCTCTGCGGATACGTTCTGTCGGGAATTGTACATCCTCTAGCTGTGTAAGCTCGCCATTAGTGGCCACCCAGTGAGTCAGCCCGAAATGTGGCATTGCAGGTAGTCTAACAGATCCATCCCCGCTATCAAATCCATTTTCCATAGAATAATTCAGTACCTGTGTTGGCTCTAGCACATTTAAAAATATCTCAACGTCATCTGAAGCCATTGTTTGCAGGACGATGATAGTATCACGGGCTGAATCCTCAAAGGCTCTGCTAACTTGGTGAACCGACTCCTGCGTCGAGAGGTGGGATATGTTCGTCCGTAATAATCCCAAAAGCAGCTAGATTAGCTTCGACCAATTCAATGACCATCGCAGAAAGGTCCCACGACTCTAACTGAACAAAATCAAATTGTGCAAGACAATTCCTAAGATAAAAAACTGCTTCATTACACCCCTAATGGTCTCAATAACAGCTGGCCTCTGATTTCCATAGAGATCTTGCAAATCAACAAGAATTTCAAGATAGGGGAGTCTACGGCGGGCCCTATTGCATACTAACCAGTTCGGCACGGTTCTACCTCGTAACTCCTGTGCCAATAACTCAATATCAGCAGAGTCGCGGTCAAAGTCTAAAATACGTAGCAGATCGCACCCATCTCGAATAGCCAGGAGAATTCTGAAAATCAACGGTGTCAGGATTGCTCTAACTGCATCTTGAGGCTGAATTACTGTAGGTCTCGCAGGTCGTGCCAACCGGAGCGTGATGTTTCTGTGAGGCAGAGGAACTGCAAGCAAAATGAACATTTGTTCGAGCCTTCGCATCAGGTTGCCATTGGTGTAGTCCCAGATTCGCAGCTCGATCCTCTTCTCCACGGGATAGACTTTCACTGTCAAGCCAATAGAGGTTGTAAACGAAGTCCCTAAGAGGACACCCCTCCGTTCATGATCAAGATCATCGGGACTGTTGTCAGGCACGACGTATTCAGCCAAGATTTCGGGATAATTTTGCACGCCCTGAAACTCACGCAGAAAGTCAAAATAACCGGTCGGATAGATCCATCTGGCTGTTTTTCGGTATGATGTCTGCCATCTGAGTCGGTATGCACCGGGCGCTTGCGCACATTCCTGTGGTAAAATTGATCAGGAAATGCATACAGCTCCAAGTCATAACAAGTCGTGCTGACAAGCAAAAAACCACGGGGATTCTCCTTCAAGGAATTGACTTGTATCTCGGCAAATTTCGTTGCCAACGTAAGCAAATCATTACATTTCTGATGTGCCTTGCTTGGCATCGTGATCAAGAGCTTCCCCTCGAAGAAGTAATGGGTATACTTTCGGACATAGCCACCGCTGAGCCATTCGATAATATCAAACACAGATGTCTGGGCAGAGGCCGAGTAACAATCTGATATTTCAATTGTCAAGTCACTGCTACGGTCTGCATTGTCGTAGAAATTTTCAATGCGCTCCTCCAACTTGGTTCTGCCCAATGTGTATGACAATTTAATATCAAACGATGGAGAAGCGCCGATGGGAGCCACCAGTGCAGCCATCTTTGTATGGTGGTTCTGGCTCAAAGGATAAACCAGTCTTAGAACCAGTGTTAAGAACCAGCAATCAGTGCAATTAACATGATTAACTTGAAATCAAAGAGCATAATATTTGATCAAAGAAGGAAGTCGCACCACCTGCATAATCTTACATACTGAATGACAATAAATCTTATAACGACTATAAATGATCTTCCAGTCAATTCAAGTCTTGGCAGCACGCTAATAACTTACCTGTAACTATTCGACACAAAGGTGCTTAGCCAACAAATAGGCGTGTCCAGTAAACAAAGATTCACGTAGACTAGTATCCTTTTCACATACATGTACCTGCAAGGTTTTGTATACTCTGAAAAACGGTGTCAGATTCTGATCACCTGAAAAATTTCTTGATTGGGATGACTGTGCATACCAAAAGAATTACATAATCACTAGATTTTTCCCTAATTATTTTTCGTTTTTTTATTTTTCGGTTTTTTACAAGTGTTTCAACTCTTCTTTATACGCCATGATCTCTTCAAGTGCATGGGTCAAAAGAGGGTTTGCAGCCGAGTATCCGACTCAGTATGAGTTGGACGACAAAGAAATGGACCGAATAGCCGGACTGGCTAGGTTACAATTGGATGAAGCCCGTCAGGAATTGGACGAGGCTCAGAACGGAGATGACGAAAACAACGCTACAAGCAAAGTCGAAGAAAACAAAGACAACGGAAAAGAAAAAGCTGAGGAGGACAGCGACAACTCGGACGACGACCTCAAAGAATACGACATGGACAACTACGACGACGACGTTGACGACGAAGAAGACCACGAAGAAGGACAGTCCATGGGAATGTTTGGCAACATCAAGTCTCTGGCATATCACGAGGCTGGCGAAAAAGATCCTTACATCACACTCGACGGAGAAGTTGAAGAAGAAACTCGAGAGGAGCTGCAGATTAGAGCATCTGACAACTTGATTCTTGCCACCAAGACAGAAGACGAGCTTTCATATCTCGAAGTCTACGTATACGACGACGAGACTGAGATCAACGACGAAGATGGAAAATTCACTACTTCCAGTTTATACGTTCACCACGATGTAATGCTGCCTTCTTTCCCCCTGTGTGTGGAATGGTTGGACTTTAGAGTGGGCAAATCGAAAACTGAAAATAGTTCAGATGTTGGCAACTTTGCTGCTATTGGAACATTTGAGCCCGAGATCGAAATCTGGAACCTAGACGTAGTGGACAGTGTATATCCTGATCTGGTTCTTGGCCAAAGACCAGAAGGCGAGGAGGCTGTGTCCAGCAGAAAGAAAAAGAAAAAGGTTCAGAAAAAGATCAACGACCACTATCATGTCGACGCTGTGCTGTCACTGTCAGCTAATCGACAACATCGTAATTTATTAGCATCTGGATCGGCAGACACCACTGTCAAGTTATGGGATTTGAACACGGGAACTGCTGCTACTAGTTTTAGATTTCACTCAGACAAGGTCAGTGCCGTCAACTGGTGTCCCACCGATAGCACAGTTCTCTTATCTGGAGGATACGACCGACAGGCTATTGTGTCTGACTTGCGAATAAATGACACAGAGGGAAGACGAAGCTGGAAGGTTACCGGAGGAGACATTGAAGCTGTCAAATGGGATCCTAATGGACAGCAGTTTTACGTTGCTACAGAGAATGGTCAGATCCACAAATTTGATGCCAGACAAGAAGGTAAAAGTCTGTGGACATTACAGGCCCATGACTCCGAGGTCAGTAGTTTTGACATCAATGCGTTTGTGGAGGGATACATGGTGACTGCTTCAACCGACAAAACTGTCAAGTTGTGGAACTTGTCATCGAACAAAGGTCCCTCTATGATTCTCTCTCGAGATTTGGATATTGGAAAGGTGTTTTCTGTAAGCTTTGCTCCTGATAAAGAGGTTTTTGGACATATTAGCGTTGCTGGAAGTGCTGGAGAACTCAAGGTCTGGGACACCATGACCAACAAAACTGTTAGACAAGTAATGGGTCCCCGACTGAAGAGCTTCAATCTGAAAAACAAGGAGAAGGAGGAGAAAATCGCTGGAGTTGAAGCCGACGACAGCGACAGTGAGAGTGAGGAAGAGGAAGAAGGTCCGGAACAGGGCAATGGTGATGACGGATTCGAGGATTATTCCGAGTAATGTAAATAAGAACTGCATGGTCATAATTGTATATGATATGTTAACGGCGATTCAAAATCAAGATGACTGGGACAAAAGTGTAAAGGGTGTGAATAATATATACAAGTTATTGAATTATTTACATATCTAATGCGAATGGAGAGCTTCAATTTCAATCTGAGAAACTGAAGAGATAAATAAAAAGGTATTTTAAAAAGGTGAGTTTTATGGCACTCCAATCATGCCCTTTTGTCAGAATCGGTCGTGCCAGTCGTGGCCGTCGTGTGGGTCGTCGCTGTCTCATGCGCAACTTCATCCAACTCATTCAAATCAAGGTCCTTATTAGGGAAAAATCGCTTCAAGACGCTTCCGCCAGTAAATAAAAAAGACGGAATGGCGGAAATAGCAGCAATGATACCTAAAGACAGGCAAACAGCATTCCAACCTTGCGAAGTACTAAGCGGACCAGCTTCAAAAGGACCAATCAATGATCCAATGGAAAAGGCAACATTGAAAAGACCATATGCTTGTCCATAGCCTCGACCTCGCCCATATACACCAGGGTTCTTAGCTTCGTCCTTGGCGACAACATAAGTTAGCTCAGCAAACACTGGACTCATGACACAAGACATACAGAACCCAAAGATCCCCAGTAAGACGATGAAAATGGCAACGCTCCCGGGATTCTTGTTGTCTGGAAGTCGCAAAAGGATTAGTGATGGGGTACAAACGATGAAACCAATGGTGACAAAGTATTTTGGGCCGTACTTGTCAGTTCCCCATCCGATAAGTGGTTCGATAAACGCAGGAAGAGCAATGGCCAAGAAAACCAAACCACTCTGCAGAGAGTTGAAGCCAAACAAGTTGGCGATATGAATCGTCAGAGTAGCATCCAGAGCAGCAAAGAGCCAAGCCAGAATCATTGCGTGAAGCATGACGTTGAGAAATCGAATTCGACGCATAAGGAGCAGCATCCGCGGGAATCTGATGGATTTACGTGTAAAGGGAATTCTAACTCGAGCTTCCGGGAAGACAGTCTGCGACTCTGATCGGTATTCAGATTGTGATTCATCCAAAATACCGTCCACTACATCAGCTTCGGTGGCTCTGAGCTTAACCAGCTGTTGCTGAACATCCCTCTTTTCAAGCATCAGGATACGAAGAGCAATGTCCACCACAAGTAAACCAAAACACACATAGAACACAGAGTAATATCCGGCCTTTTCATACACCACTCCTCCGATCAGCGGACCTAAAACCAACGATAAACTCATTGCCAATCCGGGAAATGACATATACAAGGCAATTTTATCTGGGGCAGCGGTATCCGCGATAATTGCGAGACCAGCAGTCCAAACAACTCCTGCAGATGTTCCTTGAATGAACCGGCCGACTACGTATACCACGCCTGTTTTGCCAAAGCACAGAATAAAAGTCGAGCCGATGATTACAATCAGCCCCAGGAGCATGCAGGTCCTTCGAGCGGCAATCTTGTCCGAAATGTATCCAAATACCACCGACGAGAGAATTAGTCCTACGGAGTACATAGCCAGAGACAATGTTATCCAGTACTGGACTCTGTCGGCAGGAATTCCCATTCGCTCTTTGAATGCATAGGGAACTACAGGAATGATTACGCTGTAGAGGAATATGTCTGTGAAGATAGCCAATGAGACTGTGAAGACAATCAGGATAGTTGAGCCCCGAAAGTGGAGCAGTTTGATGCGATTCTCCCGAGATAAAATTGACATTGTTGATGATACGTTTTCGAGCGCAAGTTTTCCTCGACTCAATTACTCACATGCATAGAAAGTAAATGTCAAAACAGAGAGCCGTGGCTCAGAGCTCTAGCTTTATAGCCGTGCCAAGTTAATTTCCACAACAGGAAGTCGCATGCGCTAGTGGCGAGCGAATGGATGAGACGAGATGAGTCAAATGGCAAGAGAGTGTAAATAGTGCTTGACGGAGTCGGACCTGTGAAGAAGAGCCAGAAGAAGCCATTTTGGTTTGGGTGGATACTCATTTGAATTTCATAGCGTACAGGATGCAACTCCAGTCTGAGCTGTAAGAGCTCACCACCGAAAGAGCCTGAGCCTGCAGAGTGTAGATCCAAAACGCAAAATACACTTCTTTGTTCAAATCAAGAAATTGCTGGCAATTGTTGGCAATTGCCGTTCAGAACTCGTTTAAATTTGTTCGTTAAACGCCTATACATTTATTATAGCTGGCAGAATTAAACTTTGTCCATCCAAAGGATCATGCATAATCATGCATGACGATAGATTTAAGTATCCTGCAATAGGTAATCTGATTGAAGATCAAGGATGGGTGCATCATCCTGAAGCAGAAAGCCTGAAAATAATAAAATTTACGCTCGTACCGGGTGCAGCGTGGCAGTGACAATGTAGAACGCGGGTTGCGTGTACCATATGAGACCTACATGTAGCACTGTAAGTATAGCGTGTGCGCCTGACGTAACTAGCCACTTTGCATGTTAGTCGGCCAATGTACCGGCGAATGTACCGAGCAGATCCGTCAGACCAATAGCCGAATCGGCCAAGAAAACCTACACGGTTATTCATGTGGTGGGTACCTACGTCGGATAGACGAAACAGATGTTATAGGCAGGATCTGCCTGAAACACTGTTTGCTAAGCGTTTTGAAGAGGTAATAATTATATGAGGAGTAACATAGGGTAGGATTTTTTCAGTCCCCGCATTTGTCGGCTCTTGTTTAACAGAGTACTCCACATTTTCGACAAAATAGACTCTGAGTTAGTGTATGGATACGGTTAGTAACCATTAGCTGCCTTACCGCTAAAGCTACTCTCAACTCTATTTTCTCGCTAATGGCTCGCTTACTCACCACTTACGTAGTAAAATGAAAATTGAAAAATCATGATCAGTCATAGTTTTCAGGGTGAGGGTCGCAGTTATGTAACACTCAGCAGAAACGGGTTTGGGAAATAGACTTTCGGTGAGGCGAACATGGACCCAAAAAGTGGGCAAGTAAAAGGATTGAGCAATTTCAAAACCAAAGTGCGACTATGTGTTCTCTATATAAACATACCAAAATAGTCCACATGTCTCCGGCAGTCCCCTCTAGTGTGTAGTCAAAACAACGGTGACTATTGGAACTCGAGACCCGCAGTACCGAAAATGCCCGATTACCCCGATGTCGGCGTAATCGACTTGCAGCTGATTGCAGGAACACCACTTCTGATTGGTTCCAGATAACATTGGATCAAGCAGCTAGTTGTAAATCCATCCAGTTTAATTGGCTATTTGGGTTAATCTAAGTCATTTAAGCTCTGCAGGAGGGGTTACCTTGTCTACTACCCATCAACTGTGCAGTTTCTATACATTAGAATCCGGAAATATTTATATAGCGTCGGCTTGAGCGTAGGTCGAAAGTTTTTTTTTCCCTTTTCTTCCTTCTTGAATTTCAATTTACGGTTTTTTCTACTCCTTTCAAATTTAGAAAACACTCGACAGTGTGAATTGTAGATTCAAACTTAAACTTTTTCACAAATACTTATTGGTTCAATTTAGGTCTTCAGATCACACAAAGTAAAGTAAAGCAAAGCAAACGAATCAAAGCGCAAAAAAGCCAGGAACCAACTCGACAATTTCTGATTGCCTACGTACCTGGTTTTACTTATTTCGAACTTTTCAATTCTTCTCTATTAGAGGTAAGTGGCTTTGTTCCAATTTATATACATAAATTGCTTCTATGTATTGTTGCTGTTAGATTGTAGAAATCAAAGAACAATCTCAAGTCTTGGGGACTTAGGTCCGGCGTTTGAATCATGATGCTGACCTATCTCGAGACTTTTTCAATTTTCAACTTATCTTTCATATGAAGATATCTATTGTCATGCTTGGTTTCACGTGGGGGATGGCAGCCAGCAGCAACAGCGGCAGATATTTGTAGAGAGCTTTGTATCTTTTGGACCAAACACTAATCAGTATTTTAAAGGCACTGGGGCGATATTATATTTCGTTGGTTTGAACATTTCATATTTTGAAAAACCGGACTGAAAAAAGCTGATTGTAAGTATATGCATTTTTTGTGATATTGTGTAATACCTGTGGTGTGTTCCCCTGCTAACAAGAAATGGCCACAAATGACGTCCTAGTCGAGGAGTACACTCCCTACAATTATGAAAACACCCCCGACAACATGTCGTGGGCAGGGGCTTTGCCCAAGAAACAGGGTCTTTATGACCCTGAATACGAGAAAGACGCTTGCGGTGTAGGCTTTTCATGCCACATCAAGGGCAAAGTCTCTCATAAGATTGTGTCTGATGCGAAATCTCTGTTGTGCAACATGACCCATCGAGGCGCTGTCGGAGCTGACACCAGAGACGGAGACGGAGCCGGTGTTATGTCCAGTATCCCTCACAAGTTCATGGTCAAGGAATTCGAGCGAGTTCATGACTTCAAGCTGCCTCCCATTGGCCAGTACGCTGTCGGTAACCTGTTCTTTAAGAATGATGAAGAGGTCTTGACTCAGTCTCAAACCACTTTCACCGAACTTGCCGACAACTTGGGTCTGCGAGTCATGGGGTGGCGACGAGTGCCCAGAGACTCTTCCATTTTGGGTCCCGCGGCTCTTTCTCGAGAACCTCTGATCTTGCAACCTTTGGTGGTTCTGAAAGAGGCTTACGGATCTGGAAATCAGCCCGAGGTGACTGACGAAGCTGAATTCGACTCCAAATTCGAGAAACGGTTCGAGCGACAGCTGTACGTTCTGCGAAAACAGGCTACTCACTCTATTGGTCTGCACAACTGGTTCTACATTTGCTCTCTTTCCAACAAAAACATTGTTTACAAGGGACAGTTGGCTCCAGTGCAGGTGTACAATTACTATTACGATCTTTGCAACGTTGATTTTGAAGGTCATTTTGCTTTGGTCCACTCTCGATTCTCTACAAACACCTTCCCCTCTTGGGATCGAGCCCAGCCCCTGCGATGGGCAGCCCACAATGGTGAAATCAACACCCTGCGAGGAAACAAAAACTGGATGCGAGCTAGAGAAGGTGTCATGGCTTCTTCCTTGTTTGGCGACGAGTTGGAACTCTTGTACCCTATTATTGAAAACGGTGGATCCGATTCTGCGGCTTTTGACAATGTTCTCGAATTGTTGGTCATCAACGGTGTGCTCTCTCTCCCTGAAGCCGTCATGATGATGGTCCCGGAAGCTTGGCAAAACAATGATCAAATGGACCCCAAGAAGAAAGCATTCTACGAATGGGCTGCCTGCCTGATGGAACCCTGGGACGGTCCTGCCTTGTTCACTTTTGCTGATGGTCGATACTGTGGAGCCAATTTGGATAGAAATGGACTTCGACCTTGTCGATACTACGTTACAAACGATGACCGAATGATCTGCGCTTCGGAGGTCGGTGTCATGAGCATTGATCCCGAGACTGTCATTCAAAAGGGTCGACTGCAACCTGGTCGAATGCTGTTGGTGGATACCAAAGAGGGCCGAATTGTCGACGACCGAGAGCTTAAGAAACAAGTCGCTACCAGACACGATTTCAAGTCGTGGCTTCACGGAAAGATGATCACCATGCCTGAGCTGTACGAGAAAATCGAACGAAGAGTTGGACTGGATGCTCTGCAGAGTCAACTTGACTCAACCAAGGTCCAGGCTGATCCTCGACTTATTGCAAATGGATACACCTTTGAACAAGTCTCGCTGCTGTTGGCCCCAATGGCCGCTGACGGTAAGGAAGCTCTGGGTTCTATGGGTAACGATACTGCTTTGGCTTGCTTGAGTCCCCAGCCCAGATTGACTTATGAGTACTTCAGACAGTTGTTTGCCCAAGTAACCAACCCTCCTATCGACCCCATTCGGGAATCCATTGTCATGTCGTTGGAGTGCTACATTGGCCCTCAAGGCAACTTGCTGGAAATGAACGCCTCTCAGTGCGAGCGACTCATGCTCCCCTCTCCTATTCTGTCCAATGAGGAATTATCTGCGTTGGCCCATCTCCCTACCTACTACCCATCGTGGACTATTGCCAAGGTTGACATTACTTTCGACAAGAGTGAGGGTGTTGCTGGTTACATTAGCGCTTTGAATCGAATCTGCGAAGAAGCTTCTTTGGCTATCTCTGACCATAACAAGACCATCATTTTGAGTGACCGAAAGGCTGGTTCCGAGCGAGTTGCCATTTCTGCTGCTCTGGCAATTGGTGCTGTGCATCATCATTTGGTCCGACAGAAACAAAGAGCTCGAGTTGCTTTGGTCCTTGAAACGGCAGAAGCTCGTGAAGTTCACCACATGTGCGTCCTGGTCTCTTATGGTGCCGATGGTATCAACCCTTATCTTGCTATTGAGACTCTGCTGAAGATGAACCAGGAAGGTCTCTTGAAGGGCAAACTTGACAAGGAGACTATTATCAAGAACTATAAGAGCTCTATTGATGGTGGTATCTTGAAGGTCATGTCAAAGATGGGTATCTCCACTCTTGCTTCTTACAAGGGAGCCCAAATCTTCGAGATTCTCGGTTTTGATAACAGTGTTGTCGATAAGTGCTTTGCAGGAACTGCCTCTCGAATTCAGGGTATTGGTTTCGATTACATTGCCCATGATGCCCTCACCCTTCATGAAAGGGCCTACCCCTCGCGAGAGACTATCAAGCCTGTCGGCCTGCCTGAATCTGGTGAGTACCATTATCGAGATGGTGGAGAGGCTCACGTCAACGAACCTTCTGCCATTGCCAACATTCAGGACGCTGTTCGAAACAAGAATGAAAGGGCTTATGAGGCCTACTCCAAGACAGAGTATGAAGCTATCAAGAACTGTTCTCTGCGTGGACTGTTGGACTTTGATTTTGAAAACTCCACCTCTATTCCCATCGATCAGGTTGAGCCTTGGACTGAAATTGTGCGTCGATTTGTCACTGGTGCCATGTCTTATGGTTCTATTTCAATGGAATCTCATTCCACTTTGGCTGTCGCTATGAACCGATTGGGCGGAAAGTCCAATACTGGTGAAGGTGGTGAAGACGTGGAGAGATCCGTTGTTAGCGAGAACGGCGATACCATGAGATCTGCCATCAAGCAGATTGCCTCTGGACGATTTGGTGTTACTTCGTACTACTTGAGTGACGCTGATGAGTTGCAGATCAAGATGGCCCAGGGTGCTAAGCCTGGTGAGGGTGGTGAATTGCCTGGCCATAAGGTTTCTCAATCTATTGCCAAGACCCGACACTCTACCCCCGGTGTTGGTTTGATTTCACCTCCTCCTCATCACGATATTTACTCCATTGAGGATTTGAAGCAATTGATTTACGACCTTAAGTGCTCTAACCCCAGAGCCAGAGTTTCGGTTAAATTGGTGTCTGAAGTTGGTGTCGGTATCGTTGCATCTGGTGTAGCCAAAGCCAAGGCTGACCATATTTTGATTGCCGGCCACGACGGTGGTACTGGTGCGTCGCGATGGACTGGTATCAAATATGCCGGACTCCCATGGGAACTTGGCTTGGCCGAGACTCAACAGACTTTGGTTTTGAACGACTTGCGGGGCCGAGTCGTTGTTCAAACTGACGGTCAGATTCGAACCGGTCGAGATGTTGCAATTGCTTGTCTGCTTGGTGCTGAAGAATGGGGTTTTGCTACGACTCCTTTGATTGCCATGGGATGTATTATGATGCGAAAGTGTCACTTGAATACCTGCCCCGTTGGTATTGCTACCCAGGATCCCGAATTGCGAAAGAAATTCACTGGTACTCCGGAGCATGTTATCAATTTCTTCTACTATATCGCCAATGAGTTGCGAGCAATCATGGCCAAGCTGGGTTTCCGCAGCATCAACGAGATGGTTGGAAGAGCTGAGAAGCTGAAGGTGCGAGATGATTTGCGAAATCTCAAGACTGCCAACATTGACTTGTCACCTATTTTGACTCCTGCTCATACTTTGCGACCTAATGTGGCTACCCGAAATGTTAGAAAGCAGGATCACAGATTGCATACTCGATTGGACAACAAGCTGATTGATGAATCTGAAATCACTCTTGAAAAGGGTCTCCCCGTTCAAATCGATGCAGAGATTATCAATACTGATCGAGCTCTTGGTTCAACTTTGTCTTACCGTGTCTCCAAGAGATTCGGTGAAAAGGGATTGCCGGATGACACTGTCCACGTGAATATCACTGGTTCAGCAGGTCAGTCGTTTGGTGCATTCTTGGCTCCCGGTATCACTCTGGAGCTTGAAGGTGATGCCAACGACTATGTTGGTAAAGGTCTGTCTGGTGGTCGAATCGTCATTTTTCCACCTAAGCGATCAACTTTCAAGGCTGAGGAGAACATCATTGTTGGAAACACCTGTCTGTACGGTGCAACCTCTGGTGTTTGCTTCTTCCGAGGTATTGCTGCTGAGCGATTTGCTGTTCGAAACTCTGGTGCTACTGCTGTGGTTGAGGGAGTGGGTGATCACGGTTGTGAATATATGACTGGTGGACGTGTGGTGGTGCTTGGAAGTACTGGTCGAAACTTTGCGGCCGGTATGTCTGGAGGTATTGCATATGTCCTTGATATGGCTCAGGAACTTCAGAACAACGTCAACGCTGAGATGGTTGAGCTTAGCCAAATTACTGAGCCTGCAGAAATTGCATTTGTGCGAGGACTTATCGAAGACCACCGACACTACACTGGTTCCGAACTGGCTGATCGACTCTTGACTGATTTCAATAGAATCTTACCTCGATTTGTCAAGGTTCTTCCTCTTGATTACAAGAGAGTTTTGGAAGAGGAAGCTCAGAAGTTGGCTGAGGCTAAGAAGTCTGAACTCAGTGGATTCTTGCATCAAGTTAAGGAAGATCCCGAAGCTGATATCACCAATGGAGAGATTAAGAAGATTCGATCTGGTCGATCGACCCCTGTTCCTAATGGCAATGGTGCGGTTGCTCATCATCATCACAATGAACCAAAGGTTGCGGACTTGGAAGACACTATTCTCGATCATAAGGTTGAAGCTAAGAGAGGTAAGATTGTTCCTCTGGACAAGACTAAGGGATTCATGAAGTATAAGCGACGAGCTGAGAAGTACCGAGAACCGACTTCGCGAACCAAGGACTGGGCTGAGTTGTCCAATCGACTCACCAAGGATGAGCTCAAGTATCAAACTGCTCGATGCATGGACTGCGGTGTTCCTTTTTGTCAGTCTGATAGCGGTTGCCCGATCTCGAATGTTATTCCCAAGTGGAATGAGTTGGTGTTCCAGGACCGATGGTACGATGCTCTGCAGCGACTGCTGATGACAAACAACTTCCCTGAATTCACTGGTCGAGTTTGCCCTGCTCCTTGTGAGGGCGCGTGTGTCTTGGGTATCAACGAGGACCCTGTGGGAATCAAGTCTGTTGAGTGTGCTATCATTGATCATGGTTGGGAGCAAGGTTGGATTGTTCCTCAACCTCCGGCTGTACGAACTGGTAGGAAGATTGCCATCGTTGGTTCGGGACCCGCTGGTCTGGCTGCCGCCGATCAGTTGAACCGAGCTGGACATTCCGTTGTTATTTACGAACGAGCAGATCGAGCTGGTGGATTGTTGATGTACGGTATCCCCAATATGAAACTCGACAAACGAGTTGTTGACCGAAGAATCAACTTGATGAAACAAGAAGGCGTCGAGATTATCACCAACACAACCATTGGTGAGGACGTTACTGTCGAGGAGTTGCGAAATGGTAATGACGCTGTTGTCTTGGCTGTTGGCTCCACCATTCCTCGAGATCTTAAGATTCCTGGACGAAGTCTGAACAACATTATGTTTGCTATGCAGCTTCTCAAGTATAACACCAAATCCTTGCTTGAAGGCACCTTGGATGAGGTTCGATCGATGATTGAAGGAAAGAACGTTGTTGTCATTGGCGGTGGTGATACTGGTAACGATTGTATTGGTACTTCTGTTCGACACGGTGCTAAATCAGTGGTTAACTTTGAGCTGTTGCCCCAACCACCTGCCGCTCGAGGCCGAGATAACCCATGGCCCCAATGGCCCCGAATCTTCCGAGTTGACTACGGTCATACCGAAGTCACTGCTCACTATGGCAAAGATCCCCGAGAATACTGCATTTTGTCTAAGGAGTTTGTTGGTGACGAGGAGGGCAACGTTAAGGGTATTAAGACAGTTCGAGTTGAGTGGAAGAAATCCGATAGTGGAGCTTGGCAGATGGCTGAGGTTCCCAACTCTGAAGAGTTCTTCCCTGCTGACCTTGTGTTGTTGTCTATGGGTTTCATTGGTCCTGAAGCTCAGCAACTTGACGTTAAGAGAGATGGACGAGGAAACATTTCTACTACCGCTGCCACCAGCTACCGAGCTGAGGGCAACATCTTCACTGCTGGAGACTGCCGACGAGGTCAGAGTTTGATCGTGTGGGGTATTCAAGAGGGAAGACAGTGCGCTAGAGAAGTTGACGAATATTTGATGAATTCTACGAGATTACCTGGAAATGGAAGCATTGAGAAGAGAGATTTTAAGGTTTTGGAGAGTGTGGAGGTTGCTGCTTAAGGTTTTATGAATTTTTTTTCTGTTTCATTTTTTGGTTATATAAGTAATAGAAATAGATTGTGTGCAATGATTTTATGATGATTATCGTTATGAGGACTAGTTCCGGTTGGCTCTGACTGCAGCAGCTAATTCATTTCTCTTCTTCAAGTTGAGCTTAGGGTCGCTCATGTAGAGGGGACGCTCGATGTCGTAGTCGCAATGGATTCCGAGTTTGTGGCAACAGCTGCAGATGGGCAATTTTTCATCACACTTCTTGCGACGCAATCTGCACGTCCAGCATCCTACTTTGCTTCGAGGCGAGGGGGTCGGCTTTGGTTTCGTCACGGTCGAGTTGGATTTAGGAGTCGAACTAATTGCCCGTGGCGTTACTGAGGAGCGAGCCTTAGGTGTAATTGCTTCAATAGAAACAATCTTTCTTGGCTTAATATTAATGATTGATTTCTCTCGACGGGGTTCTGGGCCGGGTTTTGCACGACTTGCACGAGATGCAACAGACAGGTAAGGAGTTGTCGGAGTTCGTTCATTCACTTTGACGGTTTCGGGTTCATTATTCTTTATGACTGATTTCTTTCGACCTGGCTTTGGGCCGGCTTTTGCGCGAGGTGCAACCGACAAGTGAAGGGTTGTCGGGGTTTCTACGTTCACTTTGACCGCCTTGGGTTCATTATTGCCCGCGGTTGATTTCTTTCGATCGGGCTTTGGGCCAGGCTTTGCACGAGTTGAGTTTGTTGTTGTTTCTATGCTCAGTTCGACCGTTCTGGGTTCATTGTTAACGATTGATTTCTTTCGACGGTTTTTAGGCCCAGGTTTTGCACGAGGTGTATCTACTGATGCTGTTGGAATTGCATTGGTTGCTCTATCCTTTTCCGGCTTATTATTAGCGATAGATCTCTTTAGACCAGGCTTTGGACCCGGCTTTGCACGAGGTTTAGGACCAGGCTTTCTACCAGGCTTTTCAGCAGGTTCCTCAGCAGGGTCGATATCGAACCTGACTTCTTTTACCTTTGTATTAATGGTGGATTTCGACCGGCCCCTTCTCACCGGTGCTGTTGCCTCGTTCAACACCGATTGATCAACTTGAGCTAATGGAACTCTGACGTCTCTATGAAAAGTCAAATCCTCCAAGCTACAAGAGGTTAGTCCTTCTGGTACCAAATCATCCGAAGGCAGAAAGCCAGAAGCTGGACTTACAGGGGCCAAATCTGGCGCCTCGTCTCTAAAAAGCACATTTGACAGTTGAATAGCATTGAACATTTTCTTAAAGTATTTGGTTCGCGGGCTCTCAGGGAGTGCTTGATTTGAATCATCGTCACTAAGCAGTTCATAAGCAAAATCGTCAGAACTGGGGTTGTAGCTCGAGGACGGGGTCTTGGGCGGATCGTGAAGCACAACCGGATCAATGTTGTGGACGTTCATCGTCGGCGCTTAATTTGAATCAACGACGTCTTTTAAACAAGAATTATTCTCTCTGAGTGGTAAACACGCTATTTTTTTTTTGAAAAATTTAAGAAATCAATAGAGTTTTGCTTCAAATCGCCGTATTAATTGATGAAATGAAACGATAAACAATTGAGACTTAAATTTTAATAAGTTGTGATTGTTGATCCGAATCGTACAGCATCATGCATTATCTAATGCAAGATCCCGAGATAAGTACCGTGGCCATGTGGTAAAGCTCTATAGTAGGGGAAGTGTACATAATAAAAATAATAAAATATTTATTTAGACGAAATACATTGTAAGATACGGAAATGCTCCCGTATCTTTAAATAATACCTGGTGTTGTTCGTGACTGATATCAAGTTATACCTTATTATTTTACAAATTGCACCTCAATTTTTATTATACACTGCAACTCGTAACTGAGTTCTTATTTTTCAACTATCACCATTTATTCGCTTCCCATGTAGATCTTCCATCGTACGCTCTCGCCATTGACTTCCGTTGTGCTCAGTTGATGTTTTTCTGAATTCAAGTTGTGATTTTTTCCCTCTTCACTACCCCACAACCCTAACAAATGAGCGACCTCACTTCAGTCGAATACGCCAGAAAGCTGGACCAAGACTTCCCTGGTTTCCAGTCGGAATTCGCGTATCCCACATTGAAATCTCTAGGATCGAGTCAATCAGATGAGTCCGCCCTGTATTTCTGTGGTAACTCTCTTGGATTGATGCCTAAGGCCACTGAAGATGCCGTACAAGCGGAGATAGAAGCCTGGAAACAGCGAGGAGTAGTGTCACACTTTCGACATCCCTCGAGGGAACCGTGGGTATCAATTGACGACCCAGTGAACCCTTTGCTGGTAGATATCCTTGGTGCCGAAGATCAGTCAGAAGTGGCTATTATGAACACCTTGACGGGAAATCTCCACGCCATGCTGTCAGCGTTTTACCGTCCCAGCGGAAAACGTACCAAGCTAATTTTTGAAGCGAAAGCGTTCCCGTCTGATTGTTATGCGTTTGAGGGACACGTTAAACTGCATGGCTTGGATCCGGCAAAGGATCTGGTGCCTATTGCTCCGAGAGAAGGAGAGTACACATTGCGGGATTCAGATGTGCTCGAAACCATTGAAAAGTATGGTGATGAGGTATGTTTGGTCATGTTATCTGGCATTCAGTACTACACGGGCCAGTTTTTTGATATTCCCACCATTACAAAAGCAGGGCACAAGGTCGGCGCTATAGTTGGTTGGGATTTAGCACACGCCGTGGGCAATGTGGAGTTGAAGCTGCACGAATGGGATGTGGATTTTGGAGTGTTTTGTACTTATAAATACTTGAACTCTGGCCCTGGTTCGATTGGAGGGCTGTTTGTGCACTCAAAGTTTAAATACGATCAACGACCACGACTGGCTGGATGGTGGGGGAATAATCCGGACACCCGGTTTCAAATGGATGTTGTTTTCGATCCTATTCCTGGTGCTGCAGGATTTCGAATGTCGAACCCCAGTGTTTTGAATACGGTCTGCTTGGGCGAGAGTCTGAAACTTTTTGCAAAGGCTGGAGGCATGAGTGCACTGAGAAAGAGGAGTGTCAGTTTGACTGGCTATTTGCAGAAATTATTAGAGGCATCGGAGTTTTACGTGAAAATGGGAGAGAAAAGTGAGCGGAATCCCAGCTTTACCATCATTACTCCTCTTGAAGCGACCAGCCGGGGAGCCCAACTGTCTCTCTTGTTCTTTGGAACTGGAGTCATGCAAAAGGTGTTTCAGTATCTAGAGGAGCGAGGAGTTATAGGAGACGAAAGACAGCCCAATGTGATTCGACTAGCCCCTAATCATTTGTACAATACTCACGAGGAAGTGTTGAGGACTGTAAACATATTGAACTCGGCATTACAGAAGATAGAGTCGTGATTAGAGCATCTTGGTTATACAGAAGATAGAGCTGTGACTACAACGACTTATACGGAAGATAGAGACCAGAGCAACTTGTATGTATACAGAAGATCGTGATTCATTAATGATTTACATAACGATGAGATTTTGCTCACCCGGTTTACTTGTGGTCCTTTTGAAACTGCTCTTTCCACTGAACAATTCTCTCCACATTACTTTCCATATCCTCCACAGTATCACTCTGCAACTCTATGACAATCTGGGGAACGTACGCCTCTTGAGCTTCGTCCAGAATAACCTGCATGATCTCAGCATCAATGTTTTCTTCAATTTTGCTCTGAGAGTACTCTCTCTTTTTCAGACGGTCATACAGTATTGTGTTATCGGCTCGTAATACTACAACTAAATCTACAAGCCTCTCTGGGAAGATATCACACACGTGCCAGTCTATTATCAGTCCGCCCTGTTCTAGATCCTCCTCAATTGCATCCATAATCTTATCTTCATCTACAATGTGACTTTTTCTTTCTTCGTCGTAGCCGGAAAAACAGTCCCGCTCTTTAGCTACTTCATTGATGCTGAACAACTTGAGATCGGGCAGTTGGTCCGCCAACATCTGAGCATGGCTGGACTTTCCAGTTCCCTGGTCAGCTTGAACTTTTACAGATTATGTTTTCACTATATACTATACATACGGGAGTACCGGTAATAACTATGTTTAATTTTCGGGCCATTATTGTACAATGCAGTTAAGTCTCGTTCCCCCCAAATATATTTATTTCTCGAAGTTGTCTTTCTCGAAGTTGTCTTCCTGATTCGGCCGTACCCTGACCCCCCACCCCAACCCACCACCGGATGAGCTCTGACGTCAAATAACATTTTCTGTTTGTTTGATCAGAATGAATAGACAAAGTGAGTGGGTGATTGGAAGAATGGAGCGAAGACCTTGTAGGTGCTAACTAGTGCGTCCGCTGAATACAGGCCAAGCTTTGCCGCAACACCAAAGTCCCCAGAATCGACCAGTTTCCACCATCCAGCCGATCATGGCTTCGAGAGTCCAGAACGGCGTGAAGCCAGGTGAGTAGCAAGCGGCTGAACACAGAGGAAGAGCCCGCTAGGGAAGACGGTCAACCTATCACGTAGATATGGGAGCATGGAGCCAGATGGTTAAAGGTCACAAGAATGCTCCAATAGGAGAAGAATTCACGATGAACACATGTGTCAGATATATGTCTGAGTAAATTTTCAACATGAGGAGTTGTGATGTTGACAGTTACTGGCTCTAAAAGTTTTGCTGTTCCTTGGTGACTAACCAGCACTGTGGGGCCAACCAATAAGCCAACCCAGACTGCCCACTCAATCGCCGTCCTTAGATCTATCAGATTTCCCCGCTCTGGGGTCGTCGACCCATAGTTTACCACAACACACTCAATTTCGTAGCAGTGGTCCGGGCTCCTCTCCTGGGCTAGAACCTGTCCGGCCAATACCTCCAGGACTGCCGAACAGAGGAGGAGTCAGTGCGACTGAAGAGTTCCCCGCATTACCAGGGAAATCTCTACGAAGTCCTGCCAGTCAGTTTGCTGGAGTCGCAGCAGCGGCAGCTGTGGCCAACAACAATGCCAGTCCACAACCACTACAACAGCATCCTACATCACACACAGGAGTGAAGAGCGATATGGATAAATATGGCATGAACGGGCTACTGGGGGTGATACGAATGGAAAATAATGATCAAACGGCTGTGGCCATAGGCAACGACTTAACGAACCTGGGACTGAGTTTCCACCCGACAGACGAAGCATTGGGCCGGACATTTGGTAGTCCATGGGTCGAAACTGCCAAACACAAAGTGGAGCCCGAGTTCAAACTACCGCCATGTTACGAAGTGCCCAGTGCGCCTCCTCAGCAGCAGAAGATCCAGAGTTTAACCGAAGAAACATTGTTTTATATTTTTTATACCATGCCCAAAGATTCGATGCAAGAGGCAGCAGCATTAGAACTAACGAACCGGAATTGGCGGTATCATAAAGAACTGAAACTGTGGCTGACCAAAGACCCTCTCACGGAGCCGATACAGCAGACGTCACAAGCAGAACGGGGTATTTATGTATTTTTTGATCCGAGCACATGGGAAAAAGTGAAGAAGGAATATGTACTTTATTATCCAGACATAGCGTAACGAAAAATAAATAGAAGTATGCTTTTTGATATCAAAGAAGATTGTACTTGAAATTAAATAGAAATATGCTTTTTTGATATCAAAGAACATTGGACTTTTAGCTTAATTATCGTATTGCATTCATTTCTCTCCTACTATTTACAAACTATTTACCTAATCTCTTTCGCAATGCTTTCTGCTCCTTACGTCTCTTTCTATACTTATGCCTGTTCATCTTCAACTTTCTTTTCCTCTTGACACTATTAACCAAAACCGGAGTGCGGCCTGCTTTGACCTGTCGGTGAATTAATCGTTGTCGAAGGGTTTTGGGGACATAGGGAACATCTTCCTCGACAACAATTGGCTGTCCCTTGAAATAGTCGTTCAGTCGACTGACAATCTGCTTCAAGTTCACGCTGGAAACTCGTCCGTCCGGTGATGCAATCTTAGCCACCAAAACGGATTCATCGTCCAGATCCATTCCTTTGAGTTCATCCAATGCAGAAAAAATAGATGTGCGGATGAAATCCATAGTGTCGGGGTCCATTCGAGACAGCGTATTACTGTCGAACTGAACAGGGAACCCGCTCCCCACAATCTGCCGCGGAAGATCTTCCGGCAGACTGCTATTGATACTCAGACCTTGAGGGTCAAACGGTCCGAGTCTTGAAATAATGGGTACGGGGAGTTCCATCAAGTCGTCTTGCAGAGGGTTAGATCCCTTGACCTCTACAATGCCCGGGGTGACAACCGGCTTCTTGGTGCTCTCCAGAATGGCTGCCATAGTCTTTCGTTCTGCCATGTTCGGATCCATGACAAATAGCGGCCGATGTCCGGCGACAAGTGCCCGGCGAAACGGGTTCGCAATCTGGCGACTCATCTGCTTGAAATGGTCGTCGCTGAGTTTGCTAAATGGGAAAAGTTCGCCTTCATCTGCTTCGGGCTTTTTCAGCGGTTCAGCAGCAGCAGCCGTTTTCTTCTTCTTTAGGTCCGCAGTGGTTTTTGCGGCCCGCTTTTTGCTGCTGTCATCGGTTGACCCAAACGACCGTTCTTTGAGGCTGGAAGGACATTTTTCTTTCAGGGAGCGTATTGAATGAACATATCTTGCCACTTGATTCAGTCGGCCCAGTCTAGCGGGCTGTCCTAATCGTAGCATGGGCGTGTGTGTGTGCAAGTTCTGGATGGAGTGAACTCGCATAGAAGAACTTTTAATATGAGAGTGTTACCCGGGGGCAGAGCTGAGATGAGTGGAAGAGATTGAGGAAGAAGGAACACCAACGACCCAGCGAGCGCAGAAAGAGTGGACACCCCCATGCTAATTGTGCTTTCCAGGACAGCACTTCAGGACTCTTGTACAACAACATCATTCCACACAGAACCACCCCCATTTCTGTACCATTCCTGTAAACAGCGCGACGTTAATTACACAGAACACTACAATCGACATCCCCACGCATCTCCACGTAACAAACGTTGAACATCTCCACGTAAACGTTGAACGTGAACCTTTTGGCAGTTGACAACTAATCATTCCACCCAACCATCATTTTTGTTTATACAAGACCGCCGTCGTATCGTTCCAGAAAGATGCCGACCGTGCAATTGGTCATTACTGAACTCAGTAATCTGATATCGCAGACCAAACGTCGAAACACCGAACTCCGCCAAGCGAGCGAGAATTCATTAGAACTGTTGAAATCATATCGAGGGGGCGACGAGTCCAAGTTTTTGCAGGGTGAGTTTCTTTTTTGGTAACTGTCAATCCTCAACATGTGTTAACCAGAAATATCAGAAGACAAGTCGTTTATATCCCCATTCCTGCTTGCATGCTCCTCTAGAAATGCCAAATACTGCGCATCAGCTATACAATGTCTGAACGCACTCATAAGCGTCAGGGGGCTCTCCCCGGAGTACATGGACGATATAGTGGAAGCACTCAAAGAGTCGACGCATCTGGGTGTCGAGATCCAACTGAAAATCCTCCAATTGATGCCTGTCCTCGTACAGAACTACGGATCTTATATTCTCGGTGACACGGTTGTCAACCTGCTGCAAGTATGTGTCATTCTTCAAGGGTCCAACAAAACAGCAGTCGTGATAAACACAGCATCGGCAACTCTGCAACAGCTTTTAGTCGCTCTGTTTGAACGAGTACCACACTCTGACGCCAAAGAGGGCGACACCGAATCACCCAAGGGAAACAAAATAAATCCACAGTACGTCGCGTCCATCAACGGTGACACTAAAATAAGCATATCCCCTATGGCATACGACGCTTACATGATATTCATTGATCTATGTAATCTGACCGAGCACCAGCGACCGGCTTATCTGAAGATCAACCAATTGCCTGAGACGTTTGGGTTGGAACTGCTGGAAAGTATTTTGACAAATCACAGTAGACTTTTTTTGGCACGACCAGAATTTGCATATGTTTTGAGAACTAGAGCAGTCCCATTGCTACTGAGAGCACTTTCCGAAAAGCGAGATTTCCCAATCACGGTACGGTCCACTAGAATCCTCTATCTGCTCATCAAAAAGCTCTTGCCTATCCTAAAAGTAGAATGCGAAGTCATTTTGTCTTTGTTAACTCATCTGCTTGACATCGACAGCTCATCATACTGGAAACGGATTCTTTGTATGGAGATCTTTCAAGGCTTGTTTATTGAATTCGATCTACTGGTGGAAATATACAATGAATACGACCTCAAAGAGGGTCGTCGCAGCGTTTTGAAGGACCTGATCTCCAAAATGGAATCCATCTGCCATGAAGACCCAAATATTCTCGGCATCGGTGAAGTCTCCACAGAATTTGTCATCTCTACAGATGAATCTGGTGATGGCCAAGTGGGAATCTCAACCAAAACATCCAGTCTTCGAGTATCACTGATAGATCTTTTAGACAAGGGAGAGGCACCCTCCATCCCGCAAACCTATTTATATTACCTGATCTTGAGCTGCTTGAACTCTTTGAGCGAAGGAATGTCGAAAAATGTCCTCGGATCATCAAAATCTCCCGAACAACAGATCTCCGGGTTTATAAGTGATGTGTGGACCTATCTTCTATCCTGCTTCAACATTTACTGCCACTCCACCATGGACAATGATCTCTACCACAATCTAATCCGCTCCATCCAAAAATTTACTCACGTCACTGGGCACCTTCAGCTAGAGCACCCTCGAGATCAATTTTTAAGTCTCTTGGGTGGCATGTCTGTGGTTTCAGCCTCGTCTACACCCATAGAACAGCAGCCAAAACCAACAAATCTTCTTTCAGTTGAAGCATTGGTCAATCTCGGTCACCAAAAAAGACCTTCAACAGCAGGGGCCGATTTGGCTGTTCGTCCACCAGCGTCCGGACTTTCTAGTCGAAACATTATATGCTTTCGCGCCCTGCTCAATCTTGCTGTTACTCTTGGCCATACACTCAAATCTGCATGGAACATTGTCTTTGAAACACTACAAACTGCCGACTATCTCATCAACGGGGCGAATAACAAACGGAGAAGACATGTCTCCGGAACGGAGATATTCAGTGACCTCAACTCAGACTATAATCCCTTGATCATGCCTTTGAAGCGGATGGTGGAGACTTCGAAAGATCTTCAACCTACTGCTTTTCTAGACATTGTCAACTCTATTATTTTTATTAATCTGTCTACTCTGGGGATTCTGGACACGACAGAGAAATCTGCATTGACATTATATAACATTGGAAACATCAAGCAAGGGGATGATATTTTCTTGATGGATCTTTTGAAACAGTTTTGTATGGCCAACGATGACAGACTGACCCAGTCTCCAGACTTGCAGATTTGGCCGGCTGTTGAAAAGTTTTTCCTTCAAATCATTACTAGCCGCTCAGTCGACAGTAGCACTCGTCGCAAGGCGTCTGAGATATTGAATAGTCTCATTCTCGAATTATCTATTCAGTGCAATGATTCAGCAGCCAGCGTACAAATGCAAACCGCGTTTTTGCGGACTAATAATGCCGAGGTTCAGCATATCGTTGATTTATATAAAGACGAGTTCTCAAGCTCCGTAGAGCTCGATATTCACGTCGATATTATAGACAATGTCAACAATATTCTCAAGCATTGTGGCAGTCTTATCCAAGACTGGGACATGATATTTGCTATCATTGATTCGGTTTTTGAATATCTCTATGCTGGGCGTGCGAGTAGCGCTTCGACAAGCACGTCTAGTATCCAGATCACCAATACGCCAAAGGGAAAGAATGATCGTTTCGTTCGGCTCATTAAATCTGGTTTCCAGTCGCTGCAACTGATATGTACTGATTTTTTGTTTAATCTGCCTTTAAACTGTTTTCTTAAACTTATCAACACTCTCTATCGGTTTTGCTACCAAGAGCGGGATCTCAATATTTCGCTGACATCTATTAGCTTCTTTTGGACTATCACAGACCATCTCAGTATTTTGGCTGGGAAAAATAAACAGGATATTGACAGCCCGGTAGACAACGAGAAGGACCTCCTGGAAAGGGCCGCAGGTGGAGATCCAAGTATTTACTGTCTTTGGATTGTCTGTCTCTTAAAACTATCATCCATTGCTAGCACTACTAGGTCTGATGTTCGAAATGGATCAGTACAGATTTTGTTTCGAATTTTTGACTCACATGGAGCCTCACTCCCGCCAAATGTATGGAAAACATGTCAGCTTGTTATTTTGCCTAGCATTATGAGTATAAAGCCAGATATTTCCGCAACTTTATCCAGTGCTACCGAGGCTAACCCATGGGTCGATACAATGGGTCTGATTTTGAATGGGCTCAGCATGCTTTACTCAAACTTCAACTCAATTTTTATCAAACAGGAAAATTACATTCGGCTTTGGAGTGACTTAGTGATTTATTATCGGGAGCTAGTTGACTATCGTAATGCTTTTATCACTGCAGCAGTTTATGCTTCC